>LOJH01011737.1:0-10575 GCA_001685095.1 Ellobius talpinus
CTTAAAATCCATACCAATGCAAATTATTCATATCTATATCATATCCCCCTTTAGCAGCTTTCACTACAATGAAGTAATCATGGTTTTATTTCCAAGGGACAGGTGAGAAAAACCATGCTTGGAGAGCTGGTGTCACTGCCCAGATCAGCATATGGAGGCAAGGTTAGAGCTCAGGATATCTGACTTCAAGATTCAGGCTTCCAGGCCCCTTTCATAGGTACAGTCTTCCATGCATGGAGGAAATCTGGGCCTCCCTTCAGCTTCTTTCTGACCTTAACTTGGCTTCCCAAGACTGAGGCCATCTTTAGCCTCCAACGCGCAGGTACAAGCACACACCCTTGTCAACACTCACTCTCCTCTCGCCTTTGTAGCCCCTTTGGCTCAGGGTCTGCTTCCGTTACTTCAACTACCAGCTGTGGGATCTACAGCCACAGACAACTGTTTTCACAGTTAAACTAACTCATATGCTGGCTCTGTGTGTGTGTGTACATGCAAGTGTGTGGTTACAGTACATGCGTGTAGAGGACAGAGGACAACCTTAGATGCCGATGCCCAGAAATAATCCACCTTGTTTTCTGAGGTCCTCTCACTAACCTGGAACTTCCACGTAGGTTAGCCAGTCTCAGGGATCTGCTTCTCTCTGCCTCCCTCAGTTCCCCACTGCTGGGATTACAGGTGCCCATCAACACACCCTGTGTGGGATCTGAGGGTTGAACTCTCAACCTCGTGCTGGTAGCACACACACTTTACAGACAGCTATGTCCTAGACCAGTTCCTTGATTCTAGTTTTTTTTTTAAAAAAGTTAAAGTTTCTATTTTAGTATCTTACATTTATTTAGTGTGTATGTTCATGTGTGTGTACATGCATGTGTGTGTACGTGTGTGTGTACATGTACTTGTGCATGTCATGAGGCATACATAGAAATCAGAAGACATTTTGCCAGTGTCATTTCTCTCCTTCCATCATATGGGTGCTCAGGTTTAAATTCAGGTCTTTTTCTTATCTCACTATAAAAGAAATCCCAGTTATAAAGTCTGCAATGTACTCCTTTTCTAACCTTGATCTTGCAGTCCTCCTGCCTCACAATTTATTTTCAAATTTCAGTAGAATGCACATAGACACATTTCCTGTTTAACCTCTTAAACTGCACAGTAGCTCAGCAGTGTTTAGTTCATTCACTGGAGCATTCATCACAGTAACTCTTCTCTGGATATCTTTATCATCCCCCAAAGGAAGCTGTTGTTCCCATTTCTCCCAGCCAGACTCCCTGGCAGCTGCTAATTTTTGGTTCCGCTGTTTGCCCATTATGGAGAGTTCTTGTCCATGGGTTGGCTTCTTTCACTTAGCTGAGCATTCCGAGTTCATCCATGTGGCGGCATGTATCCGTGCTTCATTCCTTTTGTATGACTAGATAATGCTCCTCTGAATGGATGTACCAGATTGTGTTTACCCACCCACCAACTCATGGGCAATGAGTGAGCAGTTTCCACCTTTGGCTGTGGCAACTAATGCTGCGGTAGCAACACCTTTTTCCAGTTCCTTTGATCATATATCTAAGAGGACATTGCCCATTCATATGGAAATCCTATATTTATTTGTTGATCCATTGCCAACCCTTTTTCCACAGTAACACACAAGGGCTCTGACCTCTCTGCATCCTCATCTGTAGCAGAATGTGTTTTATTATAACAATGGGAAGGCAAGAAGTCTGAATTATTTAGGCCTCATTTATTTAATGGGATTCCATTAAAACAAGAACTGGAAATGGGTGAGTGTTTGAATGCAGAATACATCATAGCTTTTGAGATTTGCGAAAAGCAAAGGTTGTTTAACACATGGGGATAAATTTGGTCATTAGTTCGTATCTATGGACCATATAAATAACAAGATCATAAAATCCATGGTGCTGCTAGTGGCTCTGCCCCATGATATGATTCATTGGTCATTTTTTTCCTATAAAAATAGTACAGTAGCCCATCTCAATGACATCTGGACCCATCTGCATAAAATGAGCATCTGAGGTCATATCATTATTACATCACATTCTGTGCACCATCTGACCCATAAAGGCAGAAGTGGGGTGCTTCTGAACGCATTAGGAAATTTTACGCATGTCTTCTATTTTTTTGAAGTGACACAGAATGTTGAGACTTGGCATTATTTCCCTTCTACCAAGCCGTGAACGTGCCATCCTTATTAGAAGTCTAAATAAGTACTCATTAATGTTCAGGGAGATTCAGACAACACTTCAGATAAATAAGCTGCTTAAGAAGTATGTTTCTGCAGATTTGTGGATCAAGATAGCACACAGCAGATTGAATGTCATTTCACATTCAATACAATCAACCGAGTAAACTGGGTTTTATGACCTCATTTCCTAACCTCAGGGAGGGAGGAATAGTGCCTGTGGCTCTCTAGTTTCTAACCCATCATGTGTTTTAAGAACAGCTTTATTTAGTTGAGGGTTTTATAGGGCAAATGGAGAACAATGTGTATGGCTTCCCAATTGTATGATGACAGGGGAGGGGTGGGGATAAAGTGGTGTGCTGTGACCTTTCTCTTTCATGCCTCTATTTATTTCTTCTTATATGCAGTGATTAATGCTAGTGCCAGGGTGTGGTGCTTTGAATGAGAATGGTATCCATGGGCTCAAATATATGAATCGCAGCCCACAGCTGGTAGAACTGTTTAGGGAGGATTAGGAGGTGTGGCCTTGTCGAGGGAGGTGCCTCATGCTGAGAGATCAAGATGTGAACTCTCTGCTAATGCTCTAGCTCCATGCCTGCTGGGGCTGCTGTCATGCTTTCTGCCACAGTGGTCATGGAATCTAGCTTGTCTGGAACTGTGATTCTCAAATTAAATACTTTCTTTTATAAGTTGTCTTGGTCATGGTGCTTTGTCGAGGTAATAGAAAAGCAACCAAGACACACGGTGATGAGCCGAGAAAGCATGACCGCTGTCCCCGTGGAATTGTTAGCTTTTGGTGAGTTTCACGAGGTATCACAGTCACAGTTTGCAGTTACCTTTTGCTACATGACAAAGCACCCCAAACTGAGTTATACTAATCAGTATGTAGCTATCTCTCAGCTTTGTGAGCCATGGATTGGGATAGGAGATGGAGACGCAACTCAGCTCTGCTCTCCAGGGACAGGGTTGTACTTGGGGTGATGAGGACGAGGCAGGTAGATGAGACTTTACAGATGGAATATGCATATGAATTTTTCATGATCATGAATATGGATTCCTCACCTCTTCTTTTTGATGTATCTCCTGCCATCAGAATGTTCTAGATGTTTGTTTCCTTTATTTGTTTTTCTTTATTTGTTTGTATGTGTGTCTGTGTGACTGTCTGTTACATGTGTATGCCTACTTATAGAGGCCAGAAGAGGGCATCAGATCCCCTGGAGCTGGCGTTACAGACAGTTTTGAACAGTCAGACATGGATGCTAGAAGCTAAATTCAGATTCTCTGGAAAGTCAGCAAGTTCTTTTAACCACTGAGCTATTTCTGTAGCCCTGCCAGACAGTTTTCCACCTACCTATCCGGAACCTGGGATAAATGGATAAGTGGATGGGTGAGTGGGTAGATGGGTAAATCAGTAGGTGGTGGTAGTATAGGTAGGTGGGTGGATGAATAGGTGGGCAGGTAAATAGGTAGATGGGTGGGTGGATAGATGGATGGATGGATGGATGGATGGATGGATTGATGAGTAGATGGAAGGATGGATGGGTGGGTGGATGGATGGGTGGATGGATGGATAGATGGATGGATTGATTGATAAATAGATGGAAGGATGTATGGGTGGGTGGATGGATGGGTGGATGGATGGATGGATGGATTGATGAGTAGATGGAAGGATTATGGATGGATGGATGGATGGATGGATGGATTGATGAGTAGATGGAAGGATTATGGGTGGGTGGGTGGATGGGTAAATGTGTAGATGGAAGGATGTGTGGGTGGGTGGATGGATGGATAGACAGGTAGGTAGGTGGATGGATAGGTGGGTGGGTAGATGTGTAAGTGGATGGATAGGTGAATGGGCTGATGGGTGAATAAATGGATGGGTAGATGGATAGGTAGATGAGTGGGATGGATGGATGAATAGATGGGTGGATGAACAGAAAGATTCAGTTGCCTGAGCATCTCTCCCTCTCACCATGCAGTCTGTGCTTGCGGGTTCCTTGAAGAAATATGGTCTCTGATTGCTCAAGTGCTGTGTTAGTTCTTTGTTGCTTTGACACAATCTCTGACAAGAGATACATGAGGTAGGAATGACTTCCTCTGTCTCACACTTATGAGTAGAGCATAACATATCATGGTGGGAAAGACACTGCAACAAGGACTCGAGAAAGATGGCCACGTTGCATCTACAGTCAGGAGGCAGAGAGTGATGGACACTTGTACTCAACCTGGTTTTTTTTCCTTTTTACAGTATCCGGGACCCCAGTTCATGGATTGGTTCCACCCACATTCAGGTCCTCCCCCCTCAATGAACCCAATCTAGAAACTTCCTCACAGACATGCCCAGGGGTCTCCTAGATGATTCTAGATCCCAGCATTTGACAATCAATATCAACAATGACAAGTATCTTACATAGTCCCTAGCTTCAAGCAGAGTGAACATGCCCAGGGACTCCAGACCTTTTATGAGCTGGTCATAGGAATCATAGAGAGACTTCTGTCACTGGGGCCAGATAGGCTCACAGGGAGTGTAAGCCTCCACTTCTCAACAGAAGGAGCTGTAAATTATATATATATATATATATATATATGCATCAATATATTGTGAACACATATATACAATATACATATACTATGTATATAAAAATATATAAAAGAGTATATATATATAATAACACATTTACTTTAACATTTTTAACTATATTTATTGCGTGTATGTGGGGTAGAGAATTGCACATGTCAACTGCATGCAAATAACAAGATTCACTCAGTCTCCCTGCCATTTCAAGGGCCACAGA
The DNA here is from genome assembly GCA_001685095.1 of Ellobius talpinus. NCBI lineage: Eukaryota > Metazoa > Chordata > Mammalia > Rodentia > Cricetidae > Ellobius > Ellobius talpinus. The sequence goes on from LOJH01011737.1 coordinate 4,984, forward strand.
CCTCCAACTGTCTGTTCAACACAGCTGTGTAGAAAACCACCAGGCTCCCTAGCTGTTTACATGTGAGACTGACCGACGTCTCTCACCTTTGGCTAGAAGCACGATCTCCCAAGCCCTGTAACTGTGTGTTGGAATTGGCAGATGATTTCCAGGACCCTGGAGGATTTCAGAATCGTGGTCATGTCATAGCTTTATGAGAATGCCCAGGAGTTGTTCTTTGTTGGCTTAATAAGTGCAGGTTTGCCTGAAAAACAAAAACAAAACAAAAAAACTGTAGATTATTCTATAAGAAAAGGGATTTGAATTTAAGGAAAGGTAAGGGAATTAGTTCAGCAGTGATCATAAGCTCTGATATTCCAAGTGTTTGAGACAGAGCAGAAAGCAGATTAAAAAATGACCTCTGAGGGCTAGGAGGTGGTTTTGTGAATGTGTTTGCCAGGCAAGCATGAGGACCTGAATTCAGATCTCCTGCACCCACACACAACCAGGCATGATGACACGTCCCGGCCATTGTAACACGTGGAAGCAGATACAGGGGACCCATGGGTCCAGCTGGTCTTGCTGCAATGATCTCCAAGTTCAGTGAGGGAGCCTGTCTCAAAAAGGAAAACATGGAGAAACTAAGGACAATATCTAAGATCAACCTCTGGCCTACACAACCCACATTCTCTTTCACACACAAACATGCATGCATGCACACTCATGTATAGTCACACATGCCTAGACACACAGACATTCAAGCACTCACTCACACACACATACACACACACTCATATTCACACAACACAAGCTCATACCCATACCAATACACACACGCACACATATAGGCTCACACACGCTCACACCCACCTCTGCTGTTGCTACATGGATAGTAGAGAAAGAAACAGCCATAATAATAAATGAGTTAAGTCTTAAACTGTCAGATGGTAAGTTGTGTGGAAATAACAGAGAAATTATAGCCTTTCCAGCTTACTTGAGGCACTGATGGGAAAACATGACCACTGCCCCTTCACAAACTTTAATGGCAAAGGCCATCTGCTTGGGGAGGAAATAGCCACCTGCGTTATCATGAGTGTAAATTGAGCATAGGCCCACACCCTGGTATCCTATTGATTTCTGCCTTATGGATACTAACCAAAAAGTCACATCTATGGTGCACAGCTAACTCTAACCTGTTATGCTTCTCTGGGACAACTGGGTGCTCCATGAAGTGAGTTCCATGTCTGATTTTGCTAGTAAATGTGTCTTCAAAGACTCTATAGAGTTTAGGATAAGTATTTGGATGGTATTTATCAGACACAACCTAACTGTTAAACTTTTAAGAAATCCAGGTTCTCGGCACTCACCTGGTTGGTCCCCTGGGTGTGGACCCTTGCTTTCCCTTTGAAAATGATGGATCGGTTTCTCACTGGAAATTACCAGTTGTGGGAGTGAGGAGATGGCTCAGTCAGGAAATTGTTTCTTTGCAAATATGAGGACCTGGGTTTAACCCCCAGGGTCCATGTGTCTTAGGTTCATTTCTATGGGTGTAATGAAATACCTTGGCAGAAAGTAACTTAAAGTAGAACAGGATTGAGTACAGATTGGAATTCCTGGCTACCATTCATCACTGTGGGGAAATCAAGGTAAGACCTTCAAATAGCTAGTCACACCACACCCACCGTCAAGAGCAGAGAGAAACGACCACATGCATGCTTTCTTGCTTGCTGATGCTCTTATTCAGCTCAGGACTTCCTGGCTAGGAAATGGCTTCAGCCACAGTGAGATGGGTCATCTCACTTCAGTTAGCTTAAGACAATCGCTCATAGAGCAACGGTCTATGTGCAGACAATGCTCACAGTGCAGACGGCCCCTCATTGAGACTCTCTTCCTGGGTGTCAGGCTGACAATTAAAGCTGACGATCACACCAAGTTAAATATAGAGCTAAAGCTGGGTTTGGTGGTGACCACTTGTCATCCCAGCACTGGGTAGTTGGAAATACTCTCTGGGGAGTGTGTGTGTGTGTGTGTGTGTGAGTGTGCGCACGCGCGTGCGAGTTAACTACCATTTTCCTATTTCCTACTTTGTCTTTTCACAGCTGTGCAGTCACTGCACACCCTAAATGACCAGATTTCCCACTTCATTGTCACCAAGTCGAAGGCACTGGAGGAAGACAATGACCCTTTTCTACCCACCGAGAAAGAGACACTGAAGAACTCTATGATATTGATGAGACACCTCCTAATGGATGCCCAGGTACAAGGATGAGCGGTGGGTGGTCCAGGGTTGTCCAGGCTTTTGTCATTGTGACACGACTGTATCATCTAAAAAGTTCACACCCAAGAATTATACATTTAAGTTAATGAAAACAACAACAAAAATGTCATGATGAGAATAAAAAATTCTCATCATGTTCTATGCAAGTTTAGGATTTAATGTTGGGTCTCAGCCATTGGCCACTGTTTGGGCATGCCTTTAATGGGTTTGGAATTGTCTTTGGGGTTTCTTTAAATGCTTTGTTTGGGGGATAAGATAACCAAGGATATCCAATTAGCAAACCAACACCAGTCACTTTTGCCATAAATGACTGTAAGAGGCGCTCTGATACAGTGCAGACTGGGCTTTTCATTAGGTTTTACTGTGTTCTTAAAGTCGGAGTAATGGAGCTTAAAGATAATGTGTGTATTGCCTTTGAGAATGGAGCACATCCTCCCTCAGTCTTGGGAAAGAGAAAGAATGCATTTACATACAAACTTGGCAGGCATCAAACCTGGCAAGGGTGTCGGCATGAAGCAAGACCTGATCCAAAACTGTATCTCTGAGCAGCTGATAAATATTTAGGGGTGCTTGATGAACCCCTTAGTAAATGAATCAGCATTTTTAAGACACTAGCAACGAATATGCTGAAGGGGGATTTGCCCATTTCACACTATTGTTGAGCTGTTGTTTCTCAAGGTTTTTTCCTCATATGCTGTTTTATTGAAATATTTAAAAGTAATCTTTCTTCTCCTTCTGTCTTTGTTAGTGGGTCGCTCCAGATATGTTGATGGGCAAACACCAGGTGTTTTAAGAGCAGGGTGGTATTTTCTTTGATGAAAGCAAACTGCTCTAGAATTTATTGTCATTTCTGTCTCTTGGGAATCTGGAAATGCTTTCAGGAAACCGTCTTTGGTTTGAGGGGATTCTTGTGCGATGTATCTTCAAAGCTTTTTTTTTCTGAAGCTTGCTTTCTCTTGAACAAGTGAGGTCAGCAGGGCTGTTCTCTGCCTTCTGCTCTGGTGGGAGAGTTTAGAGTTTTGAACCATGGTTTCTCCACTTTCCTTTCTGCCAGGATGATGCTTTGTGTTTTATTGTCTATGATCAGTCTGGAAATCTCAATTTCATCTCACCAAGACTGTAGCTGGTAGGGCCTGTCTGCATTCCTCACCTGTCAATGCTTGACAAAGCTGCCCCCATGGGATCCCAGCCCCTCTGTCAAGGTGCCCCAAATTATGCAAAGCCTTTCATTTAAATTCTTATTCTTTCAGCCCCTCTTTTTTAGTAAGCAGCCATTCAACCTCCCTTTCCTTCCCAAGCCTGTCTGGGGGAGAAAAGAGGCTTCTAAAGCCACAACAGCCAATTTTAAGACTTGGAATAAAAGGGGAAAATTTAGAGCAACTTACTGAATAAAGCAAGCAAATTGTTCCTGAAAGCGCAGCTTTGCTCAGTGCCTGGGCCCAATCCGATAGCTGACATTGCAGCCCAGGGAACTGTGTAAATGAATCCCCAAGGAGAGAGTGTATGTTCTCGTTTACAAAATCCAGAGAATAAAAGCCTCTTCATTTCTTTTCTCATCTGAATTTACTAATGCAGAGCGCTGAACTTTTAACGACCTTTCCCATCAGAGGGAAACCAGGCCCCATAGTTGAAGGCCATGGAGGAGTGAGTCCACAGCATAGTGGGGTAAGCAGAGTTCATAACAACGTAGATTATTATTATTTTCATGTTTTGAGAAAGGCTCTCACTAGGTAGTCCAGGCTGGCCCTGAACTCACAGCAGTCCTCCTAGGGTTTTAGGTATGCAGCACCACATCTGGTGAATTTGTTGCCAGTCTTATTCAGAAATGGAAGAGAGGAGATTGTAGTGCCCCAGCACAAGGATGTGCTTAAGAAGCTGGGAATACTATTTACCCCAGTTTGGGTCATACACATTGTACCCATGTGAATTACTACCCTGTACCTGAGAAATATGCCGATCCTAAACATCTTAAATGGCTTATGATTATTTCTCATCACACTGATAACCTTCCTATCTATCTATCTATCTATCTATCTATCTATCTATCTATCTATCTATCATCTCTATATTTCTTTCTTTTATTTTTCCTTTCAGAGTTAAATAGAATGTTCTCATTCCGACAAAGTAAAGTAGGGTTCCACGGCTCTTCCTCTCTAGCTCCACTGTCTACAATCAAGGTGGATTGGGTCCACATCTCCAGGAAAATTGTCACAGGAAGTTGGTCAAGTATCATCATGCACTGTCTAGGGACACCCTTGCCTCAGGCCTCTTTCTACTCAGAAATAGCTAAAAGTCTTGTCTTTTAGATTTATAAAGGATGAACAAAATGTATTGTGTTTAGTTTAGTTGCAAGATATCAGCCTTGTAGCTTTTCTTTCAAACAAACACACTAACTTTCTGAGAGTTTTGCTCTAATGGAGTATCATCAAGACCTACCCATTCCTTGGGTTGCACAGAGTCTCTGGGTGATCCTCTTTCAACTTAATGTCACTGATTTTATATGATGCTGAGGAAATGACATTTTGTAAATGACTTTCTTTTAAGATTTATTTTATTTGTAATTATGTGTATGTGTGTCTCTATGTGAGTATATGCACATAAGTACACTGCCTTCAAAAGTCATAACGGGGCACCAGATCCTCTGAACTGGAGTTACAGGCAGTTGTGAGTCTTATGACATAGGTTTTGGAAATTGAATTTGAATCCTCCGGCAGATTCGTAAGTTTTGAGCATCTCTCCAGCTCCAAAATATAGATTTGAATTTTGTAGTAGGCATCCAAAAATACATTCTTTTTTAGTAAGAATCTTTATCAAACACCCCATTTTTTTGGTGAAATTCAGTTATTTTCCATCTATTTTTAAACATTGCTTTGTATCTTTCTCCCAAAGACAGATGGATATACTTATTTATTATTCTAGACTCAATAGTGGAGTATCAATAGAATGTTAGTGTAGCCTGCGCATGTAGCCTTCCTTTGTTTCTGCATTTGAGATATCAATGGATCAGTCTATATGTTTATGTTTTGTGGGTCAGTGGAGTGTAACATGCCTGCTTGTTGGGGGTTTCTGTCCTGCCCAGTTTCCCATAGCCAGCAAGCCCCAAAGAAAATCACACAGAGGTCTCCATAAGTTATAAGCTGATTGGCCCATTAGCTCGGGCTTCTTATTAGCTCTTATGATTTATATTAACCCATTATTCTGATCTATTTTAGCCATATGGCTCGGTACCTTCTTTAGCTGGCAGGTCACATCCTGCTTCCTCGGTGATCTGGGCTGGACTGGGGGGGAATCAACTTCCTCCTTCCCAGAATTCTCCTGTTCTTATTGTATCATTT
>LOJH01011737.1:25011-41140 GCA_001685095.1 Ellobius talpinus
AGAGAGAGAGAGAGAGAGAGAGAGAGAGATTGGGCTTATCAAGGCCCTTTGAAACCTTGAAGTCCACCCCCATTGATGCACTTCCTCCACACCTCCTCATCCTTGTTAAACAGTTCCACCAACTAGAGACTCAGCACTCAAACATATGATCCTTTGGCAACCATTCTCATTCCAACCCACAGGAAGAAAGGTCAAGTTTCAAGTATCGGTGAGGAGACACTGAGCTTGGAGTGGGTAATCAAGGAAAGCAGTCTTAGAGACCACACAAAGAGGATGAAGATGGGACAGATCATTTAAAGCTTTGAGGGAAGGCTCTAACTTTCCTTGGAGCTAAAGGGGAAGCCTGTGGAAGATTTTGTATGAAGGAATGATGTAAATGATTAAATATTCTTCAAGGAAGATTTTAGACTGCTATGGAGTCAATTGTCCCAGTTACAACGCAAAAAGGAAATGAGTGAGGTGGTCCAGATGAGAAATTATCAGGCTCCGTTACTCTGGAAGGTGCTGAGAAACAGACACCTTCTGGGATCTTTCTAGAAACTGTCAACAAAGGGTAATAACATACTGCATTAAAAAAGGGAGAAAGAAGTCAAGGGACAGCAAGAGAGCTCAGCCTTGAGGAGGTGGAATGGTAGGAAAGAATGTGTAGAACAGTGGTTCTCAAGCTGTGGGTCACATCTCTCTTGGGGTCAAATGACCCCCTCACAGGGGTCACCTAAGACCACAGAAAACACAGATGTTTACATTGTAATTCATAACAGAAAAAATTATAGCTATGAAGTAACAATGAAAATAATTTGGTTGTTGAGGGTCAGCACACCATGAGGAACTGTATTAAAGGGTTGTAGCACTAGAAAGGTTGAGAACCACTGGTGTAGAGGGAGCTGAGGTGTAGCACGGAGTTTCTGTCCTGCCCAGTCCCGCAGCCATTCAGACCCAAAGAAACATACAGAGGCTTATAACAATTATAAACGGTTTGGCCTATTAGCTCAGACTTATTATTAACTAGCTCTTACAACTTAAATTAACCCATAATTCTTGCCTGTATTAGCCACATGGCTTGGTACCTTTTGTCAGTGAGAGGCATTCTCATCTTGCTTCCTCTGTCTGGCTAGTGACTGACTCTACCTTTCCTTTTCCCAAAATTCTCTTAGTCTGGTTGCCCTGCTTATACTTCCTGCCTGGCTACTGGCCAATNGCTCAGACTTATTATTAACTAGCTCTTACAACTTAAATTAACCCATAATTCTTGCCTGTATTAGCCACATGGCTTGGTACCTTTTGTCAGTGAGAGGCATTCTCATCTTGCTTCCTCTGTCTGGCTAGTGACTGACTCTACCTTTCCTTTTCCCAAAATTCTCTTAGTCTGGTTGCCCTGCTTATACTTCCTGCCTGGCTACTGGCCAATCAGCATTTTATTAAACAAATATGAGTGACAAATCTTTACAGTGTACAAGAGCATTTCCCACAGCAGTAAGGAGGTGTGAGCGTTTTGAGGATTGGATCCCCAGCCAGGGTCTGGGAGGTGTTCACCATGCCATGCAGGAGATGTCCAAGCAGGCATGGACGGTGGGGAGCCTGGGGCTCAGAACAAGAGTTGGTCCTTAGTGCACAGTTGTGTGGGGTTTCCTAGGAAGCGTGTTCAATGGAGGAGAGAAGACACCCCAAAATGAGTCCCAGTGCACTTTCAGAAGGTGGGGTGGGGGATACCAGCAGAAAGAGCAGGAACTGGCTACAAACATTTCCAATATCACTCATATTGTGCCATTCTCCTTCCAGGCCCTGACCTCTGTGATCACAGTCCCATCTGTAGGAAGGGGCAATTGGAGGGAGGGGTAGAGAGAACAGTGAGGGCAAGGATGAGTGGGTAGGAAATGCTGGCCCTTGGACCCAAAAGGCTTGCATTCAGTTCCGGACCCACATCCACCAGCTGTGTGATGGTACCCAGATAGTTTGATATCTCTGAACATTCAGCTCTTCCCTGTGAAATGATTATTGAAGTTGGCATACAGATGGACCCTTGGGAGATGAAGGATTGCCTGGTATATTGCAGGACTCAGGACTCAGTCAGTAAGTGATCTCACACAATAGCAGTCACCTGACTAACACTGAAAGGGTGTCACAGGAGTATGCAACTTGGTGTGTGTGTGTGTGTGTGTGTGTGCGTGTGCGTGTGTGAAGAAGAACCACTGGACCTGCCCCCTGACCAAAAGCCTGTTGTCATGAGCTAACCCTGTAAGAGAATAGCTGATGGAGCTAAAAAGGTGGTCTTTAGTGGATGTGACCTTCATTGTAATCTATCTTGTTAATAGAAAGGGAATTCTTTCCTTCGTGAGTGAATGAGTGTGTGTGTGTGTGTGTGTGTGTGTGTGTGTGTGTGCAGGTATGGAAGATATTGGACAACCCCAAGTGTTTTCTCAGGTGTTCTCTACCTCTTAATTTTTTGAGACAAATGTCTCCCTGGTCTGGAACTTACTGATTAGGCTAGGCCAGCCCAAAGATCTGCATCTCTCTCTCTCCCCCAGCACCAGGATTGCGTGTGCACCACCATGCCCAGGCTTCTGCCCACTGTTCTAGGGATGGGCCTCAGGTTCTCATTTTATATAGTCTACTTTATGGACTATGATATTCTACAGTTGCTTTGAAATATGATTTGAAAACTCATCCACTGCTCATCATAATGAAAAATTGAACAACAAATGAAAACCCAATACTATGTGATTGGATAAATGAAGACCAGGCCGTCTCTAGAGTGGAATACTCTAGGGCTATTAAACACAATTATATAGAGCTACATTTATTGACATGGGAACATGGCTGTTTTAAGATGGTGAGAACAGAGCCTGGAAGACAGCCCCCAGGAATAGTAACAGAAATGGCCTCTCAGTGGTTACCTCATAGACTTTTTTATTCCTTTTAGATTTTGTCAAGTCACACAGCAAGCCTGAACTCTTTTTCATAACTATTAGGGGAAAACTCTTCTTGATATAGAAAAATTGAGAAATGTTAATTTGAATTTAAGAAAAAAGGCATGCTTGTATTTATTATTCTATAGTATTATTGTTGATCTTCTGAGAGATCTAAGGCTTTGGAATGAGCCTGGTATCATGAGAATGTCCCCACTGCAGTGAGGGGACAGGGGTGACTGAGCAATGTCTACTCCCACCCCATAAGGTCCCAATGACTCAAAGTTTGAGTCAACCAAAGCCCCAGAATTTTTCTTGAAAAATCAATGAGTTTGGGGTGCCTACTGAAGAGTACTGGTGAGGGCTGTGGACAGGTGCATGGGTGACCTAAGAGTAGCCATATGGGAAGTGTGTACCAAGGAGGAATGGTGGTCTCCTCATGGCTGTGAAGATGTTGCCCCGTTCTCTAGTCTTCCTTGCCTCCCATAGATAATGAGTTCTTGGCCATTTAAGGCAAAATTGAATACAAATAGCTAAGAGGAAATGGTGGATACTCTGGGGAAGGTCCAATGACACACCCTATTCTTTCTTTCTCGGACTGTCAACTGTTGACATGTCTAGGTCTGATGAGTTTCTCAGCATGCTCACATGATCTAACAAAGATGGAATTTATTTCTTGATTCAAGCTCCAATCCCTATCCCCGACACCTTCACACCCATTGGTCTGCCACAAGATTTTCTAGGGTCCAGTTTGAAAAATGGACCTAGAGGGACTGGAGGGAGAGTTGGTTCATCAGTTAAGAGCCTTGGATGCTCTTCCAGGAGACCCAGGTTCAAACACCTGGCTTTGTATGCATTTTCATCCTCCTTGCCATGTCTGTATGGCATTTGTGCAGAGTCAAGAAACAAACGTTGTGTGATACGATACAGGCTTCATGCTATGTGTACGTATGTGTGTGCTTGAGCACATATACGATATCTTACCTTTATTTAGTATATTGAGGATTTTTGCTTTGTTTTATGTATGAGTGTATACCTGCATTTTGTCTGTGCAAGATGTGCATGCAGTGCCTGCAAAGACCAGAAGAGGGCATCAGATATCCTGGAGCTGGAATTGCAAACCGTTATAAGCTGTCATGTCTGTGCTGATAATTCAATCTGGGTCCTCTGGAAAAGCAGCCAGCTTTAACTGGTGAGCCACCTCTCCAGTCCCCAGTATATTGTCTTAGTCCCCAGTATATTGTCCTACTAGGTAATTTGGGGGGGCTCTCTAGCACTATACATCTTGTTAATCATCTCACAGTCTAACCCTCCCTGGCCAACCTGCGATGGAGCCAATATCCATAAATGGTCTAGGTTTCTTTTCTTTGTTAAAATGAGACATTTTTGGAAGATAAAGAACACAGCTGCCCCCATAGAGGATGGTGGAGCTCCTGGTATTACCATTAAGTGTTTGCTTGTCTGGCAGAGTGTTTGGTCCATGTCCCTGTATACCTCCACTGCTCTCATCTGGCTGGTGCCCAGCCTTCCCTGACCAACTTATCTTTGGTAAGGAGTGAGTGTTGGATTAGATCATAAGTGACAGGTCAAGATGGCCTTTAGGGAGCTGGTTTTGCATCTTGGCTGATGATTTGTTCTCAGTTCCCAAATGCCTACATCACATATTTTCTTAGCTACCTTTTCTTTATTTTTTTTAATTATCTTAGTTATTTCTACTGCTGTGACAAAGCACCATGACCAAGGAAACATATAAAAGAAAACATTTAACATGGGGGTTCATGATTCCAGAGGTAAGAGTCCATGACCATCATGGCAAGGAACATCCCACAGTCAAGCAGGCATGGTGCTTGAGCAACAACTGATAGCTCACATTCTGACCCATAAGCACAAGGCAGAGAGAGAGGGAGAGGGAGAAGGAGAGGGAGAGGGAGAGGGAGGGAGAGAGGGAGAGAGAGAGAGCACTTAGAGAGCTTAACCAGGGACCAAGCATCCAAACATATGAGCCCGTGATGACCATTCTCATTCAAACTACCACATTAACTAGAGAGGGGCATCTTTTGTCATTTCCTTCTGTTCTTTCTCTTCCATTTCTCTATTTCTATCTTTTGCTTCCCTCCCTCTCTTCTTTCCTTCCTTGCTCCCTGTCTGTCTTAGTTAAAGGTTTAGTTGGGCAGTGGTGGTGCATGCCTTTAATCCCAGCACTTGGGAGGCAGAGGCAGGTGGATCTCTGTGAGGTCAAGGCCAGCCTGGTCTATAAGAGCTAGCTCTAGGACAGCTAGGACTATTTTACAGAGAAACCCTATCTTGAAAAACAACAACAAAAAATGAAAAAGGGTTCTATTGCTGTGAAGATACACCATGACCACAGCAACTCTTATAAAGGAAAACATTCAATTGGGGTGGTTTATGGTTTGGAAGTTCAATCTCTTATCATCATGGCAGGACATGGCAGTGTGCAGGCATATATGGTGCTGGAGAAGGATCTGAGAGTCCTACATCTTGCAGGCAACAGGAAGTGGACCGTGACACTGAGTGAAGATTAAGCAAAAGAGACCTCAAAGCCCTATCCCCTGTGACACACTTCTTTCAGCAAGGCCACCCCTCCCAGTAGTGTAACTCCCTATGGGGCAAATTACATTCAAACCACCACACTGTCCCTACCCTGACACATCGTTTTTATCTTTTGAAATAAGCTGTTGGGATTCTGCAGTAAATTGCTCACATAGATGGTTTTCCGAATGCAGGAATTGCAGAATGCCTCCAACTCTGACAAGATGGCCTATCGATATTGAGCCTATGGCCTCGGAACTTCTATCAGACTTGGGCTACTGTTCCACAGGTCAGGTCCTCTCCCACTGGCTGCCCTGATCTGTTCTGGAAACGGACTCTGACTAGGGACTTCAGACAAAACCCAAGTATGAAGCCATTTGCCACCAGTTGGCTTCCTCTGAGAAGCCAAGGGGCAACCATGCCTCTGTCCTCTTGTCTCTTACTTGAATTAAAGGTTTATTTTCATAATTTTATTTTCATAATCATACATTGAGTCTGCTATGCTGGACTCTGCTGGTTTTTTTCATTTTCTATAGATAAAGATAGTCTTATGTGGCTCCAGCTAACCTAGACCTCACTAAATAGCCCAGGCTGCCTTAAACTTGGAATCTCCCTGCCTCAGCTTTCCTGGTGATGGGATTGCAGTTGTATATTACTGTGCAAGCTCTGTATTGGTCAAATACTCTTAGCCCAGTGAGGTAAACAATAACATTGTTCCTATGTTAAGGCCAGGAAATTGGGAGAGAGGGGTCTGTAATAAACCCAACATGAGATTCAGAGTGCATCTCAGAGGTAGGATGAGCATTAATTGCACCATGGACTCCTGCACTCCTTTGTTTAGCCCTACTCACCATGTCTGTGAGCTAGAGCTACAGGGAGGGACCACAAGCACACCACTGCAACAGCCAAGACTGCTTTAGACTAACCCTTGCCCCCATGAGCGCTCGCGCTCTCTCTCTCTCTCTCCTCTCTCTCTCTCGTTTCCAAGGAAGACACTCTGTTAACTTGTGTGTTGTGACCTGTCTGCCCTGCCTGCTGTGGGGAGTCTGGGGTAAGCATAGGAGTTCTCAGATATCCCAGATACAGAGTTCCCAGTAGTGAAGCCTGCCAAGGAGGGATGGGTGAGAATCATCTCAGGCCCAATACAGCTACTTCTGCTTCAGGTAACTTTCTGAAGTGACCTTTCACAATGGGCCAGCTCTTGGTTCTATAAATAGAGATGCCACTCTCTTAGCCAGCAGCCCCAAGAGTGGCTCGAGAGAGGTGGTTTATCTGATGGGCAAGAAGAATATAGGACAGAATTCTAGAACTTTACACAGTCCCTCACCTGAAACTTGTCACGATCACATAATGAGAAAAATCCGCATAGTGAAAGGAAGCTGCCTTATTAAACTAGCTATTTTTGCATGTGTAGGTAGTGAGAAAAGAATGCTTCATTAGCTCAAATATAAGATAAATAGCAGGTGGCCTGCAAGAACATATTTTAAGGTGACATGGGCTATTTCTCTAAAACAAAGCAGCTACTTTTAAAAAGTCAGTTTTAGATCTCGTGAGATGGCTCAGTAGGCGAAGGTGTTTGCTGCTAAGACTGATGCCTGAGTTCAAGTCTCCGGACCTACATAGTGGAAGGAGAGAACTGATGCCAGCGAATTGTCCTCTGACAGCCATATGCACACTGTGGCATGCAACTCACGCCACAGACATACTAAATAATAGAGTGGATAAATGTAAAAATGAATTCTATATTGTAGACAAGGAATGGTCGTCTTGGGTGATTGCAGTGTAGGGAATGAGTTTGTATATAGTAGGCAGTCAGTAAATAGCTCCTCGGAAGGAATTAGCAATATCAGAGATGGATGAGGTAGGGATCTCAGGCCAGATCCATATCTCTAGATTTAAAGAACGAATAATGGACCAAGAGTCCCTGAGCCTTTAGGAAAGATGGCCTTCCACAGCCCCCAAACATTGTCCCATAATCCAATAACCCCAGCTCAGATTCACTATAAGGCAGAGTAATTTTGAAAGCCAGAATGCCAGCTCAGTAGTCATGCAGCTCAAAGGGGGATGGATTCCCCATTACGATGACATGGTGAGGAAAGCAAAGAAGCTTTCAGTCCAATCAATTTGTTTTAGTATCCCAAATGTTCTCAGCAACAGGAGCAAATGTGATCACAGCTGCCATTGAGGCCAGCCTCCTGTCACGGGGAGAAGTGGCTAGCCTTTCCTTACCCACCACCCTGTGCTGCCTCCAAGAAGAGGATCAATCCATCTTCTCTAGTGAGGGGACAGAGCCACCTTTGGGCTGCAAATTCAACTTGCAATGGAAACCCATAGAAAGAAGCCCCACTCCTTGCTCCTACAGCCTGCAGCCTTGGAAACCAGGGATGGCTGGAAGACTGAGGGAACCAGTGACTGCTGTGCAGCAAACCGGAGGGAAACACTGCCTGAATCCGAAAGAAGGTCCCTACATCTCTCCCTCCGGAAACCACTTCTTCACGTATCCATTGTCCTTATGAACAAGTGGCGCACCGTTGATGAACACATGGAGGACGGGGGCACACTTTGTAAATCCATCTGCCATAGAGGGATCAAGAGATGTTGATGTGGTTAGCTTAGGTGACCTTTCACTCGCAGGAGAGCAGTCTTATCATGTGACTCTTGAGGCGATAATGTCATTAAAGTGGCAGATAAAAACCCAAAGTCATTCATATTCAAAAATGGGCTAAGATGATTTTTTTCCCTTAAGACACAGATTTGTGTTATATTCTATGCTATCTTCCCTTTTCTGGGATGCATCTTATTCCCATAGATGGCAAAAAGAACCAGTATCTTATGTGGTCAGATAGCCTTAGAATTATCAAGAACTGGAACTGGAGAGATGGCTCAGTATTTCAGAGGACCCAAGATAAGTACCTGGCACTATATCCCAGCTCATAATCACCAATAACGGCAGGAAATCTAACCCTCTTCTGACCTCCAAGGACACCTGCACACATATGGCATACACTCACACACACATACGCACACCCTCTCTCTCACACACACACACACATACTCACGCATATACATACATGCAAATAAAAACAAAATGATAAAACATGATTGAGAATGGATAAGCAAATGTGAATAGCGGTTCTACTTCTGAAATTGAAGCATGTTTTATTACTGCACACAGAATTCCCTCACTACACAGTTAACAAGCATGGACTAATTTCTGCCCACATAGACACAGCCACAAACATGAGGATTAAAAATTGTTTTGGGGGGTTGGGATTTGAGCCTATGAAGCAAAGCATGTCTGGCGAGGGGAACGAGAATTAAATAATCCCACACTAGCTCTAAATAGGGTATACTAAGGTTTTCCTATATTAAAAGGGAAAATTCACGGAACAGGAATGGGGGTCCAACATCCAGGTGTGGAGTGTGGGAAGAGAGGGGCAGTGGGCAGGACTGTGGCTTTTTGTTCTATCCAAACCACTCCTCAACAGGGTCCAGCCTCTCAAAGGCTATTGGCTGAAGGAAGTTCTCCATCAAGCCTAGACCCTCACACATCAGTTAGGTGCTCTGCCAGTTAAATCCTCGGTCCTATGAGAGGGTTTTTCAGCAGCCAAAGCCCCTATGATGGATAATTCTTATAGGGAAGCACCCTGTAGCTCAGTCTATCAGCCTGTGGAAGACAAGGGTGAAAGAGAGGGTAAGTAATGCTGGATGCTATAACAGGGAAACCCCAGGATCGTTACAGTGTGACCCATAAAGGCTTCTTGCTGACACCGTGTCCAGATGAGATGTTGCTGATCTTGCAGAAGGTCGGGTGAACATGCAGAGGCGACTCTTTCTGTCTGTGGTGGCCACTCCTCATCCAGCCAGGAGACAGAGCAGAAGGTAAAGGCAGCATCTGAGAGAACTGCAAAGTCCAAGCCTGGTCAACAATCATGTCTTCCACATTTGGCTGGTGTTTACATCTCATGGCTGTGAAAAGTGCCACCGTGACTGGAAAATGCAGGTCAACTGTGTTCTTAAGAACAAAAGGGCACACCATCAGCATGGCAGTGTGGTAGTACCCATTGTCTCTCAGTCTTAGCCAGCAAACTTTATCTTTCTAAATAAATCTGAAACTTAATTATAAAGTTTTAGTCATTAATGCTTTTACATCTATTTAGTGTATGTATGTATGTGCTTCTCTCTCTCTGTGTGTGTGTGTGTGTGTGTGTGTACATCCATGCACACGAATCTATGTTGTGTCCTCACACATGTGCCAGGGCACACAGGTGAAGGTGTGAGGACAACGTGTGGGTATCTGTTCTATCTTTCCACCACATGGGTTTCCACTTTCCTTTGGTGGCAAGCCTCTTTGCCCACCAAACTGTCTCCCCAGCCCTATAAAGATTTATTTAATGGAAAGGACACATTCCAGCTTTGAAAATGGGATTTTATAGCCAACTTTGCTTGGACAGAGTGCCCTGTTGAAGACCACATATGTCTAAGTAGACTGCCATCTAAGATAAGTGACAGTACCCCACATGGCAATATCACCTCATCCCCAAACCCCGTTACCAGCAGTGGGGTAACTACAGTATCAAATTTCTCCCCTTAAATATCTTCACTTCTCCAATAATATATAAGACTACAAACAACAGCAAAACAAAAGAAAACCTGGAAGCCATAGGTGATAAACATTTCACCCCACCTCTTTCCTGACTTTCAAGGTCATTGCAGATTTCTTTTTTTTTTGGAGAGAGCCATGTAAGTACCTCTAGAGAAAACACAGCTCAATTATTGTGTGCTCCAACTGTGTTTTGAGTTTTGAGTTTCTGTCAATAGCAAGAGGCGAAGTTCTTGTCCCCCCTGCTCAGCATTCATCGCAGTAACCTCACCGTGCCAGCAGATGAAAGACACCTAGAAAACAGGTGTTATTTTCCAACTAGGCTATTTGGTGATTTGATGCCTCTTTCTAAATGAATGGTAAAAGCTGAGGGTCTGCAGGGATTGGATCCCAGCCCATTCATCTTCAAAGGAGAAAGTTGTTCTAACAAGGACATTTTTGGCTTGTTCTGAAATACAAGATGTTTTAGTATTATAACCTTTAGACATTCCTTTTGCATATCTCTTGCTATAGCTTTAATCTTGGGTTTCCCCATTCCCCCAAGACTATCTGTAAAAGGCTGGGTTCACAGGGTATTGATGTGGGATGCCCTTCTGTATTATCTGCTGCTTTTATTGGTTAATGAATGAAGCTGCTTTGGCCTATGGCAGAGCAGAATATAGCCAGGGTGGAAGAGATATATAGAGAGGGTAGATGCAGAACCTTACCAGTAGGCCACAACCTCGTGGTAATTCATAGATGAATAGAAATGAGTTGGTTTAAGATGTAAGACTTAGTTAATAAGAAGCCTGGGCTAATAGGCCAAGCAATGTTGTAATTAATATAGTATGATTATTTGGGTCTGGGCGGCCAGGAACCAAGCCAGCAGCCTCCATCTACAAATGGTGCCCAACTATATTAATTGCAACAGGGTGTCATCTGCAGAAGATGGTGGAATGCAGATCAGGTGGGGATATAGCACGACAGAGGCTTACACACACACACACACGCACGCTCGCATGCATGCACACATGCACACACATACATCTATGCACTCCAGAAATGGAAACCCATACGGACCAAAGTATCAATTGCACCAATGACCAATTTGATGAACCAGTGAATTTTTATTGGGGTTCCTAGCAGGAATGTGGGTGAGGGGTCACGTACAGTATTGGGGAGGACTCAAAATCAGCCGCATCACAGACCATGACATGGAAGACAGCTTCTGAAAGCTGAACCCTGGAGTTCTCTGTGCAGCTTTACTGTCTGAATCTCCCCACCTCTGTCTCTCTGTCTACCCTGCCCACCCCAGTTGGACTGGTCAGATTCCCTTCTCCTAGCAGCCATTACTCCTTTTTATACTGCTAAGAGGGGTCCTCAAGAACCCCTCAAGTTTCTGTGTGACCTTTTGTTAACTTCCCAAGGCTTATGAGCATCCCCCTCCCTCCTGGAGGGATTGTTTCAATTTGGAGAAAAATGTCATATAAGGAGGAGGGGGGCTAGGGAGGAGGTTCTTATGTTAGTCTATGGGAGCCCTTGAAGCCCTTGAAGGGGGTTGGTGAACTGCAGCCCCCTCCTCTTCCTCTTTTGCTGGCTGCATGTTAATGTAATTGGTTTCTACTCAAATCTCCAGTTTAGTTAATTAAAAAGATTTGTAAGGAAAATGGCACATTGTAGCCAAAACACGATTTTCTCTACAGGGAACAGTGCCTGTGCATAGAATCCTATTAACAAATGACTATATCTAATTAGAATGTCACTTGAAGGTCCTCTGTGCCCTCCTGCCATGATATAATCCCTTGACACAAGCCTCAAGCAATAGGGCCAGTTCATTATGAACTGAAGTCACTAAAACTCATAATACCCTTTCTCTTTGTAAGTTGATTATTTCAGGTATTTTGTTATAGCAATGGAAAGCTAACCAGCATCTATATCATTCTTTAAACTAACAATACTCATGAGTACTTTTCTGTGCCATTGAGCCATTGACTAGTCTTCAAAATTAAATTCCAATGACCATACCTCATGCCTCCATGTGACTGCACTGGCATTTAGTGAGCCACTCCCTATAGCGGGATACTAGATTATTTCCAGACTTTTCTTTGCCCTAAATAACACTGTGAGAGAAGATGTCTTTGTGTGTGTTTCTAGGTTGCTCCTTATTGTGAATCAGGCAGGGGATTATTAAAAGGTCAAAGGGAATGAATACTCTCAAAGGATCTTCTGTTTGCTTATTTTCAGTCCTTAATCTAATACCATGAATGCATTTGCTAGTCATGACGGTGGCTGTCTTCATCAAACCCAAGCACAGTGTGTCTTACAGTGTTGCCATGGAAACCGAAATACCAATGGCCAATGTAAAGACAGACTCCATCCCTAGCTCAAACAATTCAGCCTCACTCACAGCTGTAATTTGGAGATCGGCCCCTGTTATTGGCAGGCTCTGGAACCTGTAGGAGGTGGAGCCTAGTGGGAGAAAGGTAGGTCAGTGGTCACATGCCTTGAAGGGGATCATGGGATGCTGGCCTCTCTCTCTGCTTTCCAGACATATAGGGTGAGTGGATTCCTACACCACACACTCCCACTGGGATGTCTGCCTCACAACAGATCCCAGTGGCTGTGGGGGGGACTCCTGCAAACTGTGAGCCCAAATAACCCTTCCCATGGCTGAAGTGGGTTATTTATATGGTAATGGAATGGTAATTATATATGGTAATGGAAAACTAGTGTAACAACCTTCCTGCCTACCCATGACGCCCATTAATTGCCTTTGTTTCAAACTTTGGTATTTTGTATATTGTGCATTTATTTTATATTAGACTTAATTTTTAAGACCAATCAATGTGTTATTTATTTTGATTAGTGAAATGCAGGGGGGAGGTTTGCTGGAGTGAGTGTCCTTTTTACCTCATCCTAATCCTGTAAATTGGAAAATCCTAGAATCTCTGTGAAATGGAACATTTTAGAATGCCCACTGACATTTTAATAACTAAACGGAACACCTGAGTATACACATTAGCAAGCTGATAAAGGATCAAGGCCCATTAAGTCCTGGAGGCCCATGAGACCTGCTGTGGGTGGTATACACATTCATTGTACCTAAATGGCTGAAAATGGACAGACCAAGAAGGGCCCACACCAGCCGAGGGTGGATAAGAGAAGCTCAGAACCTGCTTTGAAGCTTTAGCGATGAGCAATCCTGCCCTCCTGAGGCAAACACTTCCGAAGCTTCCTCCTGAGATCTCCATCTCATCCCATCGGCTGAAAAGACCATTTAGGGGATCCGCTGCCCCATTAGTCACAGCTTTGATCTTTTGAATCTAATCACAGCCTCACAGAACACCCAAGCTGCTTGTGCTATTTCACACCAGAGGAAATGAGGATTATCTCCTGCACCCACCAAGACACTTCTCCATCCCATGGTGTAAAGGAGACAAAGGCTAATGGTTACTGGGAAGCTAGTAGTTTCTGTTGAGAGGCCAGGGTGTCATTTGGGTCCTGAAGGTGGATATAAGGTCGTCGTTACTAAGTACCAGATTAAAAAAAATGTTCTCAGATAATTAGCAACTAAGGTCATTTTCACATTAAATAATAACTCCCTTTCAGGAACTAGTCATTCAGAATATATTGAACATGTATCGTCTTGTAGATTCTTCGGTTCGTCTGGATTTTGAGAAAGGGGCAAATGGAATAGCCACTCGAAGTGACAGCTGGGAGGACAAAGGAGAAAATAAGCAGAGAAAAGAATCCCTTTGTGATTACAGATGGTAAGGGATGGAGAAAAGAGCAGAGGGCCCAGGGGGCCACACACCTGGCGCTTTGCCAAGCTGTGCTATCTTCTCATCTGTAGGCCAATGTGATATGGATATCGGTTCTTACATTTAACCAATGGCAGAGTAAAATGGTGGCCTAGCAACATGCCAAGAGGTTCCCAGAAGTAGGTAGGGGGCACAGGCTTCCATCCTGAGGTAGCTGGGCTAAGGTTCCTGATCTTGTTCTAACTTTCCAACCCTTTTGTTTTTCAGCCAACCTCTGAAGGAGGCACAGAGGTCTTTGCATTAACAGCTGTTGGGTCAGGGTCATGTTGAACCAAACTGCCTTCTTTTTTTGTTTTTTAAGAGTTTCTTAATGCTTGGAGTTTATTTATACATATTCAAGAAAATATATTCTTATTCTTTCCCTTTTTCTGAAGATTAGGTATAAAATTCTAATTTTCATTTTGTTTTCAGTGTTACTGTTATTAAAATGTTTATACACGGAAAAGGTTTTTGTAAAATGTACCTACAAACAGTCTATATTTAAATTTAACAATGTTGTTATTTTGCTATTATTCTCCCCCCCCCTTTTTTTTTCTTTTGAGACAGGGTTTCTCCATTTAGCCCTGAAACTCACTGTGTAGACCAGGCTTGCCTTGAACTCACCTGTCTCTGCCTTGAGCGAACCAGACTACCTTCTTACCTCATGTGGATGGACACTCTGCTGGCCATGTTGGTAGCAGAGACCCTCTCCCCCCCGACACCCAAACTTCTACTCCATGTCATGCTGGGGGTCTGTAAGATTCATAAATGATATCACGGCCTCTTCATCTGTGAACTTGGAATCCTGAGAACTGGACAGAACCTAACAGGGCATCACAACACCCTTTTGGATAACGCTGTCTGGAGGATAAAGGTGGACTTGACCCATGATTGCATGTTCGTTTACATTCTCTCCTCTCCTCTCCTGCAGCTCATCATCTCTAACACCTGTCTAGTCAAGTCCAGTCCCAAATAGTTACCCTTAGGGAGGTTTCCCCCCATAGGAGCAGCAACTGTGGCCACAGGACCCAAGCAAAAGTTCAACCCTCCCTGCTGTATGGCCTTTTGGTTTCAGAGGGAAAAAGGAGAAGCTAACTTCTCCTTTGCTAACTGGCATCTCTGCCGCCTGCTGATCCATCAGGCAAGGAAAGAAAAGAAACCCAGGCAGAGTCATTCCAGACCCTCCTAGATTGAAAAACAGAAACTGGAAGTCACTGGCTGTCACTCAATTGCTAGGCGACTTGTTCCCTACTCCTCAGTACAGCACATTAGGGTCTGGCCCCAGAAACTTGAAGGTCCCATCCCTGGAAATATCAGAACCAGAAAAAAGGGTTTTCAATCATACCCAGTCCTTTCTAGCTTAAAGCAAACCCCTGGGTAGCTGTAACTTCTGGGGAAAATCTCCTAGCCATTCACAAAGCCTTCTAAAATCATAGTTTGGCTTTCTTTCTAGAGATAAGGACTATAGTAAACTAAGGCACAAGTGTGAATTTAAGCAAGCAGATGATTACTATAGATAACCATAAAACAAGTGTGGCCTCATATGTGTGCCACTAACAGTTCCTTATCTATGTTCCTAGACCGAAGTTCCATTTCGGAGACAATGACAATATGTTTGGAAACACGAATTAAGATTTTCCAGATAACAGCCCGATACTCATTATTTGTTTGCACCTGGCCAGGTGTACCCATGCAAAGGTGGCCTATCTAGACGTGCCTCATCCACAGCCATGACAGACTGGACACCTGCTGAGGACCGCCTGTAACTGTTTGTGAGCTGTTACTGTTTGTGAGGCTGTGACTGGCGGGGGTTTAACCTTCGGAATGCATGGCTTCCTCTGGTGTCACTTCATCTTCTGCTTGTCTTGTCTTTTCAGAAGTGTCACAGGTCTGTCTGCTCTGAGCTCGTGATGGGTTGGGGCTGGTTCCTGTAGCCCTATAGAAGGGAAAACAGGTTGTACCCTCTGCCCCAGTTCCTAATCTGTGGCAATAAGGTGCCATCAAACTGGAAATCCCACTGTATGTTTTATAACATGAAGGGCTGGCTTGTTGGGGTTTCTGTCCCGCCTGATACCCCACAGCTGGCAAGCCCCAAACAAAATCACACAGAGATCTCTATAAGTTAGAAAGCTGATTGGCCCATTAACTCAGGCTACTTATTAGCTCTTGTAGTTTATATTGACCCATTATTTTGATCTATTTTTGCCATATGGCTCTGTCCCTTTTTCAGCTGGCAGGTCACATCTTGCTTCTTCGGAGTCTGGGCAGGAATGGGAGGAATCAACTTCCTC
>LOJH01011738.1:10317-26207 GCA_001685095.1 Ellobius talpinus
CACGGCTCGGTACCTTTCTCAGCCGGGCAGGTCACATGTTGCCTCTTTGGTGGTTCTACTTCCTGTCTGGTTTACCCACCTATATACTTCCTGCCTGGCCAATCAGTGTTTTATTAAAATACATGATTAACAGAATACAGATAATTCTCCCGCACCATAATGGCATCTCTTTTTTTGGGCCTATTAATGAGTGAAACACCGAGGCACCTCTCTGGGCTGATTCCATAAGGAAACATTAGATTCACTCTGCCTTTGTTTTCTGGTTTAACTGACCTGTTTCTTTTTGGATGCTATTGGCAAGCAGTTTATCACTAACTGTATTAGCCTCTGTCAAAAATGAAGAAAACAGCTCAGAATTCCCCCAGCCCTGGATGCTAAGACATGAGGAACTGTGTCTGCAGTGTAGGGACTCTGATCACCTGTCAGTGCCTCTCCCAGGAAACATTTTAAACTCCAAGGCAGTTTAAACTACCGTGAACTCAGAGACAGGAAGCGAGGAGAATGGACTGTTTTACCTCTGATCTGTTCCCTTCCAAGTATGCCAAGGGGCTGGGAAGTAGGTGCCAACCAGAGTGGAGGGAAGTCTGGCTGTACTGGCTCCCACACATCAATGCCTAAAGGCTTCTCCATGAGTAACAGAAACATGATATCTTTATTCTCTGGCAAGCATGATCCTAAAGGCTACATTTTCCCTCATTCAGTTCTCACAGGAATTTCTTAAGATAAATATTATTCTCCATTGCCTACAAAAGATGAAGAGGTGCATACTCAAGGTCACCCCTGTGGGAAGAGGGAGTAGTGGTCGGACCTGCTGCAGTCTAGCTCCAGAGCCCACACACCTAAGCCTGGGCTTCAAAGCTTCCATGTTAAAGCAATTAAATCTTAACTGCCCCTGTTCTGATGGTTCCTGAGCTCAGCTGCGGCAGGGACAACACTTAGGCTTATTGGAGATGACTATTTCCCAGCACTATGCGTTAGGTGATGGGATAACAGACAGGTAATGAACATTAATATGGGCATGTCCTGGGGAGATACTTTAACATGTACTTAAGCTTCTTTCTCGCATTCACATCTAGTCACCACACATATAAGATGGAACCAGCCAGGGTGTCTGAGTCATGGCTTAGGGAATACATCACATTAAGAGAGATGTTATTAAGTAGTAAACATCTATTCAGGCAAACCACTGAGATTTCAGGGCTGGTTTGTAAGCATAGCCTTACTAATTCTGAGCATATGCCATCCAATTTACCTCAGGCTTTAGCTATTAGGTGCCAGTATTGTGTGCTTCTAAAGTGAACCGTAAGCTAGCTATATGCTATTTTCCTCTAGTCCTTAAGCTGGAAAATTACCTTCCCGACCACAAGGGGTTATATTGTTTCTGCCGGATTTTGTTCAAAACTGCTTCACATGAGGATAAATAGATCAATGAAACAGAATAGAGCAAAAAATAGGCCCACACATATGTGGTAAATTGATTTTCAATGAAAGTTCCCAGGAATTCAGTAGGGAAAGGCAGGTCTTTTAACAACTGGTGCTGCCGCAAATGAGGATCTTTATGCACAAAATGAACTTCCACAGCCAACTCACTTCATGCACAATAATAAATTTGAGATAGAACATGGACATAAATGAGAACATGGGCAAAATCGTGATCTGGAAGAAGGGTCCTAGATGGTTATAGTGGAATCTGTGATGCCCCACCAGGTCCGCTTTAGAACGAGACCCTCATTACTCCATCTGTGGTTTGTGGCTAGGATGTCCCACCTCTGAGCCCATCTCCAGACGTTTCTCTCCTCAAAGGACATTTACCTTACCCAAGATAGATTACATTAGATAATCAGTCAAATTATAGATACGAAGGCCTTCTTCCATGCCTCAGTTCAGGGTACTTTTGAAGGTTATCCCATGAGAAATGAAACACATCTACAAAGACGTCCTCGAGAATGTCTAGAGTATCCCTCCCTATTCATGGCAATCACAAACCAGAAACCCCAAAAGTCCATCAGAGGAGAACAGATAAATACCATATAAAAAATAGTACTCGACAATAGGAAGAAATAAACAATGAACACACCCAGTGTTGTGGATGATCTTAGAAGCAGGTGCCTGGGGCTGGTGAGATGGCGCAGCAGGTAAGAGACTTGGTTGTCAAGCCTGACAACTTGGAACCCACATGGGGGAGAGGCGAGAACAGACACCTGCAAGTTGTCCTTTGAGATCCATACACCTGCGTCTTGGCATGTGCACACCGCTACACCCACAAAATAATTAAATGGAAAAAATCTAGACACCTGAGCCTGAATAAAAGAATTCAGACACATGGAAGTCCACAAGGGACGGCTCTATCTGTATAAAGCGCCCAACCAGGTAAAACTGTGCTGTTGGAAATCAGATGAGTGCTCTCCAGGGCAGGGAGGTGGAAACAAGGACTTTTCAACACTGAAAGAAATGTTCTATGTCCAAATTATGCAATGTGCTGCATGCATGTGTGTGTGTGCGTGCGCGTGTATGTGTGCACGCTGCACAGGTGTGTCCAATCATCAAACACCACCAAACTGTACACTTGAATAAACTGAGCTGTACTTGATGAAAAGCACATGTCAATAAACCTCAGTGACTCCTCCACCTGGTGTGACTAGGGCCCTATCAACGCCGGTCACACTCCAGTGCACGGCGCACAACACGGCTTGCCTGTGTGCTGCACAGTCTTGATGTGCTTTTCTCATTTCACGCAGAATCAGCCACTCTCCTGTTATGTTTTTCCTCGAGCTTATCTGGCTGATTTTTCTTCTCTGAAGCAGTTTTAAGGCTTTCTCCAGTCTCTCACTGTCTCATAGGATGAACCTGTGCCAGATGACGCGCCTCACGGCAGAATCACCTCCTTTCTTCTCCCTGACTACTGAAAATCAGCAACAGCAGTACCAGTGATTACTTACATAGTACATTGTAACTCTACACCAAAAACAGCATTCTAAGTAATGTGTGTGTGTGTGTGTTATAACTTAAAAATTTAGAGCAATTCCTTATTGTAGGTATGCCCCCATTTTAAAGGACAGAAACTGGAGCTTAGGGAAATTTTGCAAGTTTTCCATAGTCTCAACAATTCACCATAACCTATGCATCTCAATTGCTTATTGTGGTTCTTTGACTCTGACTCTCTAGTCCTACCATGGCACATTAAAAAAAATTACTTCCCATTTTGTTCCTCGTGTACTTTTACAGAATGCTACAATGTTGGCAGCCACTGGGGAAAGGCATGAGTCAGGTCTGACACACTCGGTTCCAAGTCAGAAGCAGACATGTTAAGATCACATCGCTTGCTGTGAAATGGTTGCTGGCTCCATCCCCTGGGACCTGGATTGTACTGGGAAGGTTGTAAAGTCAGAACTCTTGGCTATCATTTAAGGAAATGATGTTTTCAGCCCTATATGCTACTAAAGGTGCTGATAAATTAATCTAGTAGAGCTGCTCTAAAGATGTGGGCCCATCCCTGCTAACATACTGTCCAGAGATCATAGAGATGGGCTGGTCCGTTTTGAAGAAGTCAAGAGCCCAGCTCTGCCTGCCTCACTCCATGGAACCAATTACACTTGCAAATAAATACAGTAATGAAGACAAGAGAGACAGATCTCCACCTTCTCATTCACAGCTGCTTCCTCCCATAGCCCTCAAGTCAGTCACTGTGGGGCAATTTGAAGGCACCCAAATTTGACTTTTGTTGACCTGGAGTAAGCAAAGTGTTATGATGCCTTTATCTAATATTATATGCAGTTTAAAATACACAAGAATATGAAAGTCAAGTCACCTCTTGAAAATTTGCTATAGGCAAATAAAAACCAAAAAACCACAAAAACCAAAATGGTTATTGTTGCAATATTGAATAATGCCTAGAAATACATAAGAATACATGCATGGGGCTATCACCCACCACTCCCGATTTTTCTTAAACTGGGTTTATCATTTACCATGTCAGACATTTTGCACACGTTATTGCATTTAAATCTTGCAATAACCCTTTGAAGTAGGGTTTACCCCATTTTAGAAATAAAGAAATCTGGATCACAGTAGTGTGTGACTTAATAGGTGAACTAGAAATAAATCTATCCCATTATCATTTTCCCCTTGCGCATATATAGTCGTGGTTTTTTAAAAAGGAAAATAGCAATGAGGAAAAAAAGCTGTAGCAGTCACACATGGAAATAGAGCCCTAAAAGAGAGGCAGATACTAAGATTCGCTGGGCATGATCAGACACATACAGATGCTTTTTGGTGAATTCAAGTGAAAAAAAAAGGGTGTTGTGACAATTCCTTGGATGGGGAAGGCACTGGGGAGGCATAAACAACCTCTAGCCCCTCTTCGTAAGGTCCCAATAACTAACCAAGTTCTTGTAAGTTCTAGTCTAACAAGGTTTACCCTGGGGAACCAATGAATTGGTTAGTCTCGCTTACAGGCATGGGTAAAAGGTTACTGGCAAGAGCATGGGTGAACCCAAAGACACCGCACCACAAAGTCTACACCCAGCACAAATGATGGATTTTTCTTTCTGTAGATGGAGCCCCTCTCTGTTAGTTTATATCAGTCTGTATACTGTATCACCCTCCCCAGACATGAGGCCAAGCGGGCCATAGGGAATAACTGCATATAAATGACTGGGAGGAATGACTGGCTACTCAGATGAGGCTACAAGGACCACCCCCTTCCCATCCTTCTGAAGTGAGGGAATGTCAATAGTCCACAAGTCCCACCTTGATTAATACGAGCAAGCAGGCCCAGCTGATTTGATGAATAAAGATGACAGCTATTTTGCTAGGAGAACCAAATTCTACAACAAAGAAAAAGGTTGTTTGCATGATTACCAGATAACTAACTCAAAATGAAATGAGCATTCACAGAGTTCACTGATAGTAGAACTGGGAATAAGGTACCAAGGAGCCTGGGAAGTTATTCAGTCAATAATCCAGAATAAGGCACCCAGAAAACCATGAACCAAGAAGCAACACCAGGATGTCTACTGTCGTGTGCACTAAATTAAAATTCTAATGGCATTGAAGCAGGCATAGAGATTGGACATGATGAATTAAAGTTTCATGAGCCAAGCAGCGACACTACCAAAGCCAAAGTTTCATCTTTAGGTTGGGAACAGTGATAGTATCTGTTTGACTGCACAGCTTTCATGACCCAATGACTCGTGCACAGCAGCTAGTAAAGTACCTGGCACATGCACAGTGAGTATCAAGAAGTATGACATCCCAGAGGCATCATTTACAGACCAGCTCATGAAAGCAAATGCCCAGTTGGCTGGCGTTAGCAGCTTAGAATGAAGCCCTCTGGGCCTTGGGATCCTAGCTGAATGTTAAACGGGATAATGCCCAGAGCTCCCGCAGAGCTAGCCATCATTGCTGGCTCAGCTCACTCTCTCTCCAAAAGTGTATCTTACAGGAGGCACTGGAGTCAGCAGCAGTCTAGAATCCAGGTGCTGCTTCTTGGAAGTTGCAGCCTTTCCAGCCTTGGGTTATCCCAGGTGGAAAATCAATTGTTGTTTCCCAGAAGAAAGATAAGATTCCCCTGTCTGGTGCTGTTGTGAATGCTTTTGCTAAATAATACCAAATAAATATTAAATTAAAAAAATTCTTTTCTGCATCTATTCATTTCACCAAATGCTTGCTGCCCACCGTCGACATGCCAATAACTTTTCTTGAACCTGGACGTCATTGAAGAGATAAAAACAGGCCAAAATTATTGACACACGACATCCATATTAAAGGATCTTTATCACCGCAAAATTTAGATTCTATGGCAAAGCCCCATCTGTAATATCACCCACTGCAGCTATGAGTTATTGTCACTTCCATTGTCTTATGTCTGTCTGCCCTGTTTGCCTAGTGTTGCCGTAAACCCGCCTCAGCTTTGATGCTGACTTTGGTCCTGTTTCACTTCTCCAGATGCCTTGTTTGATGCTATCTGGCTTGGCTCACAGCCTTGCTCTTCTTGCATCAGAGCTGCCAGCATTTTGGCATGATATTTCCCATAAAATACCTAACTGTAAAATGAAAGCTTAGGTACACATTCCATGTTCAATAAATTCATTTTACCCTGGCCCGCGACAGTGATCACTTGCATGAAGGATGAGACCCATAGCAAGCACATTGTCAACATTTTAGTGATCAGCCATGGCCAGAATAAAATGTTGTCTGTGTGAACAGTGCAACTCAGTACACTGTCTGGTCAGCATGTCTGGTTCTGGCATCCTGGACTTCAGAGATCTGAACCCATGGGAGGGGGTAACAAAGGAGCGATTGCAGCTGAGTTGATGACATCATGATTTCAGACCTCAAAATAACCATGAAGACCTGGGTGAGGTGGGGCTCGGTAGTGAGGGCAGAAACCATGTTAGGGAGCACGGGATGGAGGGCTGTACCTCCTTAAATCTGTTCAGATGGAAACAATAGCCTTTTGGGGGGAAATGCCCATGCTCTTGGTTGTTATAGCAGCAGGTAGAAGGAAAAGCCTTCAGGTCTGAGATATGCTTCCAAAATCAAACCAATGTGGTTGCCATGGTATCAAGACTCCTACAGGAAGAAAGAGAATCATTTTCAAACACTTGTTAGCAACACAGTAACATTCAAATAAGTGGCAGTGAGATGGCTTATAGTTCATGAGGCTCCTTCAATTCCAGAGAGCAAGCACATACTGGGGCACACTTTCTAAGTACCAAGCATGCTATATTAAGCAGGGGATGGATTCTAAGATGAATAAAATGCTGTCTATAGTATAAACCTTAGATTCCACAAGGTTTGTAATCAAGACTGTCAGAGAAAGGTGTTGCAAAGAACTAAAATGTAAGGCATGATGTGACAGCTACTGACGGAAAGGTACAAACATCTATTCATTTATTTATTTATACATTCAAAAATAGTTCAGTTCAAACTTTGTGAGAGGTGTTGTGGATCCAGAGGTAAGGAAAATAAATAGGGCAGGGAAAGACTTGAGAATGGGAGGACTTGAACAATAGATGACAAATTAGAAGGGTAAAGGGTTATAAATGATACAGAAATAGGACAGGGAATGAGATGGAGAGGGAAAGAGGGGGGAGAGCATGAGCTTCACAAAGGTAAGAGACAGAATCCTTTGACAAAATATTCCTGTAGCATGGGGGTAGAGAGAGTGTCCTGGACAGAAGGAAAAGATGAGCTCGGTGATGGAGGCAGCATGAGAGCTCAGCTGGGGATTCTTAAGGAACATTCTCAAGGAGCAAAACGAGAACCAAGGCCACATGAGGACTGGAAGCTGAACAAAGACACAGAGCAGCAAATACAAGTGCTTGAAGTAGATAGCAAGGAATATCCTGGGACAACACAGCGTATTGGTCAGGATCTGGTCCTCAAGTCGGCCTGTCTGGCTATGACACCTTCTAAGTGTGTGACTTAGCAAATGACCTAATACTCTGTTGATTCAGTTTCCTTTCCTGAATAGCAAGTGGCATTATATAGTTCTGATATGCTGAGTTCTAGCCCATGGTATATAATTAAGCAGTCTAGCCAAGCTTTTCTGGTAATAGGGGTATTAGAGTGCAGGGCCCCTTCCACATCTTCAGCAGTGTCCCTGAGGATGCCAACACATCCTGGAGTTCTGAGGTGGATGCGCCACCTTCTCGTCTTCCATAATTTACTATGGGGGCCAGGAGGATTGTTTCACAGACCTCAGAGCATTAGAACCCATTCTACGGAAGGGGCTTCTTCCATTTCTGGCCCTGTGGACAGAATGTAAAAGATATAGGTTCTGGGAACTAGTAGGTAAAGAGGTTCGTGTGTGTGTGTGTGTGTGTGTGTGTGTGTGCAAAAGCCAGAGGGCATTTTGTTTACTTTTTTAACTGAGGATTTGGGGGTCAAACTGAGGCCCTTATGACTGTGCAGCAAAGACTTTGCCTGAGCTGACTTCTCAGTTGAGCATCACCATGAGAAACCAGTAGGTCTACCTGTTCATCTCACCACCCTCCTGTGGTCTCAGAAAGACCTCAGGAAGATCCCAAAGGAAAATCCAACATAAATGTGGGACATACAAGTCAGCAGGGGAGATCTCAAGACCAAAACCTGAAGACACTAAGAGAAATAAAGTAGTGAGACAGGCCTCGGGGCAGAGAAATGCTCTAATGGGGGAAACAAAACACTCTCAAACTGCAAAACTCAGAATCAAGCCCAGTGTCACACATTTGGATGAGCTAAGGCAATGCAAAAATCAATAGGAGTTTATCTCTTCTTCATTCCACATCCTTATTTTTTTTCCTGTGAATTGGTAGCTAGGCTGGTTTTTCTAAAGGGCGTGGTGATTAGACTATATAAGGAACAAGGCTGGATGGCAAACCTGAGAAGTCCCTTGTAATACAGAGACTCTGCGAACAGAGAAGACTGTGATGTCACTGCCTCAGCCAGCACCTCCACTGACACTTGTCCAGAGAGATGGAAGCCACTCAGAATGTGACACCTCTATTATTATATTTGTATATTAGAGATGACATTACTATTTGCTCAGGTTTTAAAAGCAGGGTGTAACTTCCCAAGAAGTCCTTTCTTAGGAAGCCTCATGTCCAGGCACTGAGGGTTGCTTCTAAATTGTCCTCACCTAGCCAAAGCCTGCACCAGATTCTTGCTCGGGTGCTATCTTTTGTCCACTGTGAAGTTGGTCTGTGTATATGTGTCCTTGTTGATGCTTCCATTAATTCAGTCTAACTTACCCATCATTTGCACCCAGTAAAAACAAGAAAATATCTAGGAACTTCCAGACATGGTGCTGCACGTCCACACTTGGGAGGCAGAGGCAGGTGAATCTCTGTAAGTTCAAGGCCAGCATGGTCTACATAGTGAATTCGAGGCAACAGGCTATACAGTGAGAACTTGATCAGATAATAAGTGATGATAATGATGATTCAGCGAGTCCTTCTCGTATCTGAGCATAAAAAGGAAAGAGTAGCAAGGTGGAGAAGAGGGATAGTATAAGAAAATGGAGCTTAGGTCTCTACAGATATTGGGGGTGGTTATTTATTTGCTTCATACTTCTTAAACATATTTTTCAGAAACATGTGACAACATTTAACATCTGGCAATAAACTTCATGGTTTCTGAATTAATGACAAAACCACCAGGCATTATCACAGCCTCAGGCGACTGAGAGTAATTTACTATCAGAAACTACAACAGTATTTTGTTCTTCAGTTTTCATAGTTCCTAAACCATCAGTTGTGCCTTTAGTGGCACTAAACAAGTCGATGAATACAGTGTTAGAGTTAGTTCTAGACGGGTTCCACTGATAACAGACACACTCGGAGCCATCCTAGCATCTCTGCAGAGAGAAATACCTATTTCCTCCGCAATATTCCCTTCCGTCTTAGAGTTTAGAAAGTCCTTCACTAGTTGGGCTCAAATCCATCTCACTCACTTTATATTGATTGGTTTCATTGTTCCCCACTTGGGCCTTGTATAGCAAGGTTCTTATCTGTAACAAAATTCACATGTGTTTTGAATAGTTAAAGCCATCTGTCAAGTTTCCAGGCTCCACACTACCATGGGTCTTATGGTTCAGGCCGGGTACATGCTACCCAGCCCTCTTACTGCCCTTAGTCACTTATGTAGTAGGCTCCTGCTCTGGTATGTCTTTATCTCGGTGCAGCTGAAGTTCACATGATTCTCCGCAGGCATGCCATTCAGTTAGCTCCTATTAAGTTTACTGTCAATTTGAAAATCCCCAGTCTTGCTCACAGGGAGCACTGCTGCTGGCTCACCTACTCTTTGAAATGAGTGCTGTGCCCCACAGTTACTCCTGTTAACATCCATCCTCTGGTGTGAGGTCCATTGTGCCCGTCTTGGCACTTCTTTCACTTTGTCAACTGATATGCAGGCTACATTCAAAAATTTTATAAGTGCTTGATTTTCACATTAACCTAATTCAGTGATAAAATTGTTGAATGTGAATGATGAAAGAATAACACATAAAGTGGGCTGTCAATAAACAACTGTCCAAGTGTTTAATCCATGGACTCATCTGGCAGTCACCTACTATGAATGAAGCTTAGGATAATGCAGAAACTGTGGGAAGTTGACCACATCTCTGCTCATGTGCACTTTGTGTGCTTGCTAATAAGGAGTCAGTGTCTTGATTACGGGTACTGGTTAATGAGCACAGTTCTAAGATTGCTCAGTTCACATTTTTAAATTTGGTTCATAATGCTTTCAGGAGGAACTTGAACTGCCCTTTGTCCTGCAGATACACAGGTAAGACACTCTTCCAATATTTGAGCTAAATAATGCTGACAAATTAATAATAATAATTAAAAAACGGTGTTGTTTTCACTCTGGCATAGTGGCTGCTCCTTAATCTACTGCTATCTCAGCCACTCCCGGGTAACTGGCCTGCCTCTCTAGAAGCAGCCTGGCTGTTCGGGCCACAGTCCGGTGAAAATTCTGTTCCTGCAGGCTCCGGCCCTTTGCTGCCACTAAACGTAGCTTTAACTAAATCTCTATCGATCTAATTATGATCAAGACTCAAGATTCAAAGGGTAGGGTGAAAATGTGCAAACTCAGAGAGGCTGACTAGCCACTAGCTAACTCTCTCTCCTTGCTGACATCCACACCACTCCAAAGCCCACCCTACTACGTCCTGTGACTATCTACTGGAAGCTCTCTGAGGCTCTATGATTATTTTATGTCAACTAGTTGCTAATACAGCCTCCTGACCCAAGGTTAATTTTATTTAATTAATGCAAATGCAAACTTGGGGTTCACAGTATGATCAAATATCCCCTAACAAAACTGTTCTGAGATAACATTAAAAGATTTTTACTGAGTTATAGTTAGCATGTGAAAACCTTTATATATTTAATATAGGCAAGTTAAAGAATCTGAATGAATTATATGCCAATAAAACTACTACACAACAATCAAGGTCAAAGATATGTCCAAATTTCCTTCTGCCTTCTTTATTATTATTTATATCATTATTAATTCATCTTACAGTAAGAATATTTAACATAAGATATAGCCTCTTAGAAAATTTTAAATACACAATACAACATTGTTAGCTACAGTTACTCTGTTGAGTAGTAGGTGAAATGACTGCTTTTGGTGTTTTGTTTTTCTTTTGTTTTTTAAATTTACTTTTTATAGTAGTTCATGTATTAGTGCTATATTTACATCATTCTCTACTTCTCTCTCCTTCCTCCAGTTCCTCCTGTGTTCCTCCCACTCAGTCTCAAATCATGCCTTCTTGTTCTTTAATTATAATTGATACACACACACACACACATACACACACACACGACATCAATTGCCCATAGCTCTTCTTCTAGGAGTGAAGCCCTGCGAGAATTCCCCCATCTACCTTGGCATGTCAATTGATTCTGTCATCTTTTAGGTCTTGTTTATGCAACCACATTGTTGACTTTTCTGGTAACAGGAAGCTGCACTGCTTTCATTTCTGCTGAGCTTCAGCTGACTCCTGGTTTTCCCAGTGTTTTGCTCATGTACATACTGCTGTCTGCATCGTCTATACTACAGGAACTGTAGAACTCACTATTTAAAAGTCTTTATAATCTGCTTTATTTTTTAATCAGCAATGCCTTCCCTCCTCTTTCACCCCACACTCCTTTGTCATAAATACTTTCTTCTTTCTATCTCTCTAAAGAGTTGGTCCCAAACCTGGTGATGTTTATGACTACCTATTGGTTCCATGGGATAAAATTCTTCTATATCTAGAGATATGAGCTCTCGAGTCCCTGATACTAGTTAGTGTTCACTCTCTCAATCTCAGAACAAAGACAAGAACTAGCCCAAGAAGGAAGCTACCTAAATGCCTTTTCCTGCCATTCTTGTCTGCAGCTGAAACAAAATGCCTTTTAGTGTTGGTAATGTTTTTGACAAGCATCACTTGGTGTGAACCCTCAGCCACCTTGGTAACTGTTATTGTACACTGTTTCTGAACACACTCCTTAACACACACAGGAATTTGAAGATCCACAGCAACTCCTGCTGCATCCCTGGAGGTCTGTGGTTCATGCTCAAATCTACTGGCAAAGAGCATTCCCTATGCAAAATGGGTATTTAAGGCCATGACTGTTAAAAATGGGAAAGGAGGTTCTGAAGGTATTATCAACCTTTAGCATACTCACAAAAAATTAGTCATTGAATGTCAATGAGTCAACGATACAACAGTGAGCCAAGGTATTTTTAATGGATGGATAGGAGGCTAAGATGGGAAGTTTATAGAGTTGGGAGAAGATGAAGAGATATGACAAGTGAGGGCACCAACCACAGAGGCTTCCTATTTTTTCTTTGCCTAGGGCTGACTGGAATTCATGGCACTCTTATTTTTATTAATGCATTAGTCGGTGTGTATGGCAATAGTCTCACAGGGAGGCCACTGTACTGAGGAAGGACTAGTTAGAACAGGGTGAGGTTACAAGGACGGAATCAATTCACAGCCGTGTATGTGCAAGGCACTGTGTGTATTCTCTGGCAGGGGAAAAAAGACTCGACCATGGCTGATTTTTATCACAGGGAAGAGCATGGAAGAAACCATAAGGTAATGAATGAATTACACGGAAAACCCTATGTTCACTGGAGGAAAATGTTCACATTGCCTGGGCTCGGTACTCGAGGACGGTGATGGTACACAAGAGTTCTTTCACCACAAAGCTCAGGGTAAGAAAAACCTTGGAGGAGAGTAGGAGGGGACAGGGAGCATTTCTGCTTACTTCTAACACTATGGGGGAAAGAACACACAGATGAACCAGGAAGCCTAAGGCTGCTGTGCATGCTGGGCTATTGTTCAGATCTTATTACATAGGATGTGGGGAGCCACTTCAGGCATCTGGACAGAAGACTAAACATATGTGCATATTTATACAAATGTGCAGGTTCATATTTGTGAGAGGATAATGAAGATGATGAAGATGGAAATAACAGTGATGGTTAAAATTTACTGAGTGATTGCTGTATGCCAGGCTCTCTTCTAAATACGATAACACACATTTGTCCACTTAATTCTCAGAATAAGCCTGTGCAGTCAGAGAGATAGGAGATCAGCTGGTTGCTCACTTTGTAATGCAAGAAAGAGGATAAAAGCCCGAAATACCAAACAATAAAGGTAATAACACAATCTGATAGGGAGTTTTTATATAAGAGCTGCAGAGCCTTTGGTACAACAGTACAGGGAGTGACATGCTGCAGGAGGCAAGAATGATGTGTAATAAATAACACATTAACCTGTCACATTCTCCTCCTGTGGGATTCTGTGAAGATCATTCTGAAGAGAGCCAGGTGTGGCTACAGCTAAACGGCTGCCAGCCAGGAGGCTCCGCCCCAGAACCCAAGCAACTTCAGCTAGATTCTTGTCAGCCACCTTCATGGGCTTCCAGTGATCTCTGTTCAAAGAAAGAATGACAGGCTTCCATTGTTCTTTGCAGAGTTCAGTTCCTTGACGGCCTGCACCAGATCTGAGGATACCTGACATGCAGCCGTCTCGACTACAGCCCAGACGAGTCAGCTCTACTTCACTGTGAGTAGATCCTGGAAATCTGTTTTTAAAGTGCCACAAGGTTATTCCTCACATAGTGGTTTGGCACCAGATGTTCATACACTAGCCAAGATGTTTCTACTCCAGAAGAGGACAATACAAACCAAAGGGCTCTTCGAGAGGTTGGGGGAGCTAGGGCTGATTGTCACATTGAAACAAGCCCTTGTTGCTGATTGCTTTGTTCAAATCTTGTGCTTATCATGTTGTTAGAGGTCGGGGAACCTGAGGCGTGCTCAGTTTCCATGTAATAGCTACATTGCAAGAATGGAGAAGCCATGCATGGGCAAGTGGTTTTACCTAGAATATTAAAAAATAAATAAAAACTATACTAGCGTGCCTTCATTGTGTCACCACACGAGTACACTATCATTCCAGTTGTTCTATAGTTTGCTGAGGACACACACTTTGTAATCATCTTGTTTCATGTATTTACTAAGTGCCAGGCCCAGATGAGAAAGAAGAGAAGTTCTTCACCAAGGGGAACTGGAATCTAGTATTCCTTTCCAACCATATCCATGGAAAGTGAAGTAGCAGAGCGGTCACTATCAAGCTCATAACCTGCATCCAAGATGATCAATGTGACCCCTGCTATGTGAAGTTGGAGGCACCATAGCTACAGAGGAAAATGTCGTGTGAAAAGTAGCTGCAGCAGCATGAACCTTAAGGCAGGCACTGCTAAGTGCTTAGGGGAGATATTTGAATCAAGGGGAAGTGGGTGTGTGACATCTGCTCAGACCCTGGACTATTGATCTATCTCCAAGAACAGAGGGTAGGCCCTGTGAGGAGGGTGTTCCTCAAGAAACTCCTTGGCTACTTTGAGTTATAGAAACAAAATTAAATCCAGGCATTTGGAGTTCATCCACCCATATATAAAGAATGGCTCATGGCTCTACCACTTTCTGACTTTATGCTCTCTGTAGATCCCCACTGGAAAGTTGGTTCATGCATTGCTACTCTTAGATATTAACTAAAAAGGAACTAATACATATGCCTCCCTGCAAAAGTCTTGTACATAAATGCTTATGGCCACTTTATTCATCATAAACCCAAACTAGAACAATCCAAGTAACCATCCACAGGCAAACTGACAGTCTTATGCAATGCAAAGATACTCAATAAGAAAACAGAGCAAATCAGTGGCACGTGCAGTAAGTCTTGTGAGGTGATCCCAAAATATGCTGAGCAAAATCAGCCAGACACAGGACACATCAGTCCAAAGTGACAGAAAGTAGAACAACTGTCCGGACTGGAGAGTAGGTGGCACCTAAGAATGAACTGGAAAGGGGCAGGTGGGAAATCACTCTCCTCTTGGTGGTAACACCAGTCATGCGGATTTCTACCTCTGTTGGAACTCATCAGGCTGAACCATGCTTAGAATACAGTCAGCAACTGAAATGGTGCTTAGCAGAGGTCTTAGAATATTCTGAAGAAAACAGAATACGCTGAGCACATGGCACACACCTAAAATTCTGGAACATGGAAAGAAAAGGCAGGAGGGTCATTCATGACAAAATAGAGATTTTGGGGCCTGCCTGGCTATATGAGACTCTGTCTCAAAAAAGCGGGGGGAAGAAAGATGGGAGGAAGGAAGGAAGGGAGGGAGGGAGGGAGGAAAGAGTTTAGAAGCAAATGCATGGCATATGCAGATAATCTCCAGCCCTACATCTTTCCTTTCTGAAGTTAGAACTTTCATCTCACACAGAACAATGAAAAAGTTTGCTCATTTTATTTGGGAGTCATGAAAGGGCTTCTTTTTGGGGTATTGGTGGGCTTCATATTATTTGGGTGTATTGGCGGACTTCATATTTGGAAAGTATGAGTGAGTATCATATTTGAGGGTATGAGTAAGCTTTATATTTGAACATATAGGTGGGCTTCATATTAACAAGTCTAACTGCTGATAAGATGTTAAAAACTGTGTGAGAATACAACTAAGGTGGGCTGGAGAGATGCCTTAGCAGTAGAGAGAGTTGGCTGCTCTTCCAGAGGACCCAGCCTATATTCCCAGGACCAGCAAGACAATTTCCCACCATCTGCAACTCCAGTTCCCGCGGACCGGATGGCCTCTCCTATTCTCTTTGTGCATTCAAGTGGTGTACAAGCATGCAAACGTGTGCAGACAAGACACCCATACATATATAAATAAAACAAATTCACATAAATTAACAAAGAGTAAAAATTAAAATGTAATGTAATTACAGAGAAACCATGTGTCAAAAAAAAGTTTAAAAAAATTTAAGCCAGGCATTTGTGGCATACACCTTTAAACACAGGAGGTGGGAGGCAGAAGCAGGCAAACATCAGTGAGTTCGACAACAGCCAG
>LOJH01011739.1:9954-20031 GCA_001685095.1 Ellobius talpinus
GAGAGAGAGAGAGAGAGAGAGAGAGAGAATTGATCTCTTACATATAAGCCATTGTGTACTAAGCGTTCTTGGATACCCTTTCACACAATGTTGAAGCGATTCTGAGGTGTGGCAAGGTGACCAGGTATTTGGGAATGCCAAGTAATATTAATATGGGACCACCATGAACTCGACAATTCTTCTCTTAGACTGTGGAGTTCAGGGTAAGGCTTCACAGTAGGGACTGACTGATGAGTTAGAACATGCAAATATTGACTTAAGAAGGAGTGGAGAGGTGGCTCAGAGGTTAAGAGCACTTACTGATCTTGCAGGGAACCTGGGTTTGATCAGGTTTGGTTCCCAGCACCCATATGGCAGTTCATAACAGCCTAGAACTCCAGTTCCAGGGGATCAGGCATCTGCAGGTTCCCAAAGATATGTGATACATACATTCATATAGCCTCACACACGTCCACATAAATACAATAAAAATTTTCAATCTAAAGAAAAGAATTAGAGACAGTCCAGTGATTCGGTTTCCTCACCAAATAAGACAAGCAACTTGTCAGACAGACCACAATAGCTTACGATCACTGCTAAATTTTTATTTATTTTTTATCAGTGTATCAAATAAAAAGGGTCACCTTTTTATTCCCTTTACTTCAATATTATTAAAATTTTGACCTATTGGAGTATCCAAGAGGCACTCACTTCAGAAGCATGCAGACTAAAACTGGAACGGTACATGGAAGATTAGCATGGCCCCTGCACAAGGATGATATGCAAAGTCCATGAAAGACCCCACACCCTTAAAAAACGTGCTTTGTTTGAAAATGTCATCATGAGGTCTAACAACTTAAATGCTAATTAAAAACAAATAATTAAAAATAAACTATCCAAGAACCCAATTTATTACTAAAGGGCACAAAGTGCCATTTTAACCAAAATTTGAAAGATTTGGAAGTAGACAGCTTACAGTAACACTTTGGCAATAGGTTTACCAAGCTGAAGTTGGTCCTCACATGTTCTGTGATGACTGATGGCTTTTTCTACATGACTGTTGGAACTCTGGGATAATGTCCGGAGTAAAGACCGTTAAGCTGACAACATTCTCTAAAGGATTTTGTAAGGATTTGTGTTGGTCAAAATTGGTCAAAAGACAATTAAAAAGACTTCTTTCTATGCTATTTTGATGAAAAAGAAAATAGTTTCCCTTTGACATGTATTCCAAAGTGATGTCATCACAGATCAGTTGCATTCTGGAAAACTGATGTTCAGAATTGAAACTGAAAACCAGCCAGGCAGTAGTGGCCCACACCTTTACTCCCAGCATTCGTGAGGCAGAGGTAGTAGGGTCTCTCAGTTCAAGGTCAGCCTGGTCTACAAGACAAGTTCCAGGACACAGAGAAATCCTGTCTGGAAAAATCAAAAAGTAGAAAACCAAATTCGTAACAAAAGCTTTACCATGCAGTCAGGATGCTGGGAGTATCCCTTTTGTGAAGCTGCCACATTGCCCACTGCTTCCTCCTCCATTTGTTCCCAAGTTGCTCCTCTTTTTCCAGCATTAATTATGAGGAAGAAAGGAAGCCAAAGTAAGAGCAACGACATACTCCTGGCCTGGCAGGGAGGGCACACAGCAAATAAAGACCCCTGGGGACCAGAGCTTAGTCTGAGACCCAGGGTCAGGAACAAGCAGCTGTATACCAGTGAGAAAATGTTCTTGGTCTGTCAAAGCCAAGAAGTACACCTGCTTTAGTAAACGATGCTACCTTTCCAAGATTGCTTGCTCCTTTCTAACCCAGGGCAGAGTTAGTCACCATCTCTGACCTTCTTTTGCTCTACTGGAGTCTAGCTATACACTTGACCATTGTTCTGAGAAGAAACATACATGGAATTCTCGGTAAACAGCTTAGCACATACTATTGAATATTACCTTGAATTATTGCCAGTGAAGACAACTTGAGGGGTTTTATTTTGTTTCTCCCCCCCCGTATGTTTATAGCTTCTGTAGTTGTTCTATTTTTTTTTCTAAGTCAATGTGAAGCCAGGCATAGTCGTCCATGCCTCCTTCACAGCATCTGAAGGCTCAAAAGTTCAAAGCTAACTTGGGCTTTGTAATGAGACTCCCCCGTCTCAGATATCACCATCTCAGATATCACCACCACAAAACCCTTTACCAGAGAATGTAGAAGGACCTGAATTTGGAGCCTTACCACATACATAAAAAGCTGAGCCAAGTGGCACATGTCTATAACCCCTCCAACTTGCCCGGCCAGCCCGTGTAGCTGAAACTGTGACTTTGGTTTCAGTGAGAGACCCTGTCTCAAAAAACAAGGAGGGAAGCAATAGAGAAAAGCTCTTGATATCAACCTTTGGCTGTCAAATGAACCTGTACACACACTTATGCCCACACATCTATATAGCTGTTAAGACTGTTCCAAATTACCCAAGATTTCATTCCCAAGTACCATTCCCTGTTGTTTCTGGCTTCATTCGTCTGCTGACAAGAAAAGAATGTCTTCATTCCTTGTGCCCTCTTGGCCTACCGGCACTGCTGGTCCTACTCTAGAGTCCAAGGCCTTGAAGTGCCCTGTCCTTCTCATGCTTTGCCCTTCCTTTTCTGCCACCCAGTTTAGCCAGTGACTTTTCTCAGATGCTTGTCAGCCCAGCTTTCCGCATACAGAGACATCCCCTCTGCAACTGCTGATTCATTAGCTCTGTCAAAAGGTCAAAGGAAATCCAGCCTGGAGTTCATAGATCCTGGGCTGCCTCAACTCATGTGTTGTCTAACTGAGCCAGACCAGCATCTAAGCCAGGACACTACCAGGCACAGACCTAGCATTTGGTTTTGCTGCCATTCAATCTGCATGCATCACCCAGAAAGAGGAGCCAATGTGAGCTTGTCACGGGGTAATGATACTGACCTCTAGGGCAAGGCCTTCCTTCACAGAGTGTCTTTATCTTCTCATTGAGTTCCAGGACACTAATGGCAGCCTCTTGCTTAGCTATTGCCAAGTCAGTCTGTAGCTTTTTCACTGTCTTTTTGTGCTTTAGTTTCTTAGGAAAAAAAAAGAATTTCCTGTCACTGGAGATGGCAGATGCCTCAAAGAAATAAAGGGAATTAATGGCGTCTGGGCAAGCACTGCTTCTGAAGTCCTGATTACTGGAAACACTTCCTTCATCTGAGCCCCCTTTCTCCATCAACAGCTCTTTTTACTTTCTTGAGGGGGAGGGGGTTCATTTGGATCTATAACCCACCTGTGGTTTGGATGCTTTGAATAGAAGGCAATTGGAAAAAATGCTATTTGTCATTTAGCATTTACTACCAGGATGCTAAAGCCTCCAAGTATCAGGTTTCTACCCCAACCTGTAGGCAGATTCATGAGAGACAACCAGAGCCCTCATTAGGAGTCTTCTCTATGACATTTGAATTTTATCTGCATTCAAATGAACTCTGGAATGCATGTTGCTACCAGGAAGAGCAGAAATGTAGACATTTGCAGATACTTACTGTGGCATGTGTAATGGTCACATGGTCAGGTCTACACCTTCCTGGGAACTCTACTGGGAAGTATTTACACAACGGAAGGATTCACAATGAGCCTTTATGGATCTCAAAGTGGATTTGATTTGTCAGAAGTGGCCTCATCTGCAGAGTTGGAGCCAGTTTGTTAGAACAAGTGCCATTTTCGCACGTTTGTGTTGCTTTTGGGTAGCTGCCTTCCCCCTGGAGAGCTCCCCTTGCCAAGTCTTTGTGGCTGATAATTAAGAAGCCCAGAGAATGAACAGAAAAACCAGTGCTTGTCAGACACAAATCTTGAGATAGGGAAAGGAATGCTCACTAGGAAAGAACCTACTCTTGTCTGGCCTCTGAAAGGTGTGCACTCAGGCGCCAGGGAGTCAGTCTCTTGGTGTAAAAAGCCAGTGAGCTCAGCTAGTCAAACATAGGGTTAGAGAGACACAGCTTTCAGGTTCTAAAGATGGGTGATGAGGTAAGGGATGCAGCTAAGCGGGAAAGCAGACACGTGAAAGCAAGGGGTCCCTACTAGCATGGAAAAGCAAAATCAAGAGTAGGTTACCAAGCTTGGCACAGTCCCCCATGCCTGCAACCCCAGCAATCCCTGGGAAATGAAGGGAGGGGCAGCAACAGGGTCAAGGTTATTCTTAGCTACACATCAGAGA
This sequence comes from Ellobius talpinus, assembly GCA_001685095.1. Taxonomy (NCBI): domain Eukaryota; kingdom Metazoa; phylum Chordata; class Mammalia; order Rodentia; family Cricetidae; genus Ellobius; species Ellobius talpinus. The sequence goes on from LOJH01011739.1 coordinate 14,116, forward strand.
TCAAAGCTGGGATGGAGCTACAGGAGATCATCACTTGAAAAGTAAAAAAACAGAGATGGACTGTCTTTCAGACTTAACACACGATGCAAACACCATAAAATCTTCACTAACAGCATCAGGATGGCTAAAAGCAAAAGAACAACTCAAAGGAATGGTAGGTAGCAAAGGGGTCTTTCTCCAGGGAATCAGAGAGCTGGCATATGGCAGGGCTTGCCCTTGGCAGTCCACGGCCCAGGCACCCTGACTTCTCAGCAGCCTTCTTCATCTCATGACAACACATTCCCTAATTATCAGAAACTGCACTGGGCTGCTTGCTGAAATCAAGACCAGTACAGCCCTGTAGTTTCTCCCCTCCTTCTGAGTGTCCAGTCACTAAAACCATTCATGATTCACCTTGGGAAACAGATTGGTTCCGGCAGAGACTGCGCTGAACAGGGAGTGTGTCAGGAAACACGCTCACAGTCAGTTGTTAAATTGTCAGGCAGACTGCTATCTCCTCTCAGGAGCTAGCTTGAGCCAGTTTGTCCCTAAAGACCTTGTCCACCCCAAGTCCGCAGCAATGGCGTCTGGGGGGCGCTGGGTTCCTGCTCCTTTCCCTGTTGCTATCTCAAGAGTCTTACCCACTCGGGTTTTCACCATGCCTTTGCAGCTTAGAACGTTGGAGATGGAAGAAAATGGACACGAACACTGAAGAAGTGGGGATGACAAAGAGATGTCCAACAAGAGGGGAAAAGAAGAAGCAACACTAATAAAGAGCGGCGTGGCAAAGCACCGAGGACAAAGATGGATAGATGGGGCCAGCCACACTGACATGCACAGAACAACAGAGCGAGTGATGGGCTGGTAGAGAAACAGACACCAGACACACTGAGGGGCAGAGTAAGAGCTCTGTACGCTTGTGGTTAAAAAAATATCGAGGATGAATTAAGAATTGAGAATTTAACTTTCCTCATGATTCTTTCTTTTTTTTAACTTTTCCTTTTTTGAAACAAGGCTTTGTTGTGTATTCCAGGGTGGCTTCAAACTTGAGATCTTCCTTATAGATGTGTGAACACTGAAAATTCTTAATAGTTTATATTCACTTTCTTAAACCACATTAAAATTGTTTAGAGGTAAGTATTTTTCTAGAAACTCTTCTTAAAGTAGGCATTGCTCATAGGTAAGCAAAAATCATAAACAAAGGCAACCTGTGAAAGTTGGCGAACTATAACCAGGAGCTGACATGACATTCCTCTTTTAGAAAAGTCACACTGATATTTTGACAAGGCTGCAGAATGCAGGAACCCAAGGTGGAGACAAAGTGTATCTCAATAGCAACACAAACTTCCAACCTTCCCCCCTTTGGTTTTAGTTTTATTTCTTGGTGTTTGAATTCAGATCCTTGAATGAATTAAGAATGCATCCACCTCTGAGCTCTGCCCCCAGCCCCTCAACTATTCATGCAAAATATTTTACTTTAAAAACATACAACTTCAAGACGATATTGTTTTTCTCTTCTGGAGGTTACGTGTCAACCTTTTCATATTATTATAACATTTGTCTGCTCGCCTTATGACCTAATAGGGAAGTTGAGGCTGTTTTGTTTGGAGACAGCGGTATCCAAGGGCAGTCATGACAGTTAACTCCAGCTATCAGAGGGACTGTTGGAGGGGAGAGGAAGTTGAGTCAAGCCGTGCTGTTCAAGAGATACCATGAAGAACAATGGGGAGAAAACATGAGGAGGCAGGTCTTGGCAGGACATGAGAAAACACTCCCCAACAATCAGAGCTGCCTCTATAATAAGATAGGATGGGTCCTGGCGAGGACCTGCCGCCATGGGAATGATCAAGTAGAGGCAGGAGGAACATCCCCAGGCAGGCCTGCAGTAACTCTGGAAGCTGGGTCAAGAGGTATTTCTGGGTTTGGCTCACCCCCCAGTCCTTTCCATCTCTGGCCCCTCCCACTCACAGAAAGGGCACAGGGCAGATACTAAGAGCCCAGCCTCTGAAGCCTGAGGGGCTATTAGCGTCACCAGGGACATTTTAAAGACGATTCTGGTTATTTGTGAGAAATTGGATAAGAAGGCCTGTGCTTCTTTTAGAGTGTGAGGATGATGTGACCCAAAACATTAATTTTGTTATTTAGCTGCAGAAACAAAGGTTAGGGGAAGTTAAATTTACAATAAAAATTGAACAATAACAACCACAAAAAAAATCTAGAATGGTTGCCTAGGTTTCTATGGTAAGGTTTTGGTTATTTAGACAGTATTTAGAATAGTTTAACATCCTCGCCTTTTTTCCCTCCATCTCCAGACAGAATGGCCGTGTGTTCATAGATTTAATGAAGCCCTTTGGGCAGTTTGAAAAATTCAGTTTGCCAATGTGTTTTATTAGTCAGGGACATCAAATGATTTCAACAATGATAATATTTTCCTTTGCTTTTCTTGGCATTCACTAGCCAGGCAACCCAAGTTTTGTACTTGAACCTAATGGAGTCTGTTATGGTCTCCCTAGTAACCAGGGACTCTCTTTAGTCATCACCAAAAGGATAGAAAGGCTTCTATTACTTGGACCTAAATCCCTATGACTTCGCTGCTTTCCTATTTCTCCCAAAGGGTGGAAAGAGGGAGGAAATCATGCATTTGTGCAATGTTTTGAAAAGGAAATATTTATTTGTATCATATTGCTGAATGGCTTGCCTTATAACAAGTCAAGAAATAGCCGGGAAATTATTTATAGGGGAGTTTTGACACAGAGCTGTCAGTGGTATTTTCATTTTCTGGGTATTTCTCCATCCTTTGAATCGAGGCCTCGTACTATGCAACTGGGCCTTGTCACTTAATGGTCATGAGAAACTGGGCCGGCCACATGTCATTGACAAGCTCCATCCCTACTGTGGTGATCAAATGACATAGTGTGTAGATGTGCACCCTATTCTATGTTTGCAGTAATGTGTTTTTATCATTATCCCTTGAAACATGTAGGACACATGTTCGCCCTTCACGAACATATGACCACATCTTTGTAAAAGATGTCTTTTTTTATCCTTTATAACAAGTAAATCTGTCCTTATTTGTAAGTAAGACTTTCCTCTTTATAATTATCTGCATGGTTGCCTTGATTTCCTTATGGATACACAAAATTTAACTTAAATACCCTGAAAATAGACATGTGAATGACTTGATCCTCTCTTCAGCCAGTGCTGGCCTGATGCCAGGGTGAAGTCAGTGGCTACCTGTGTGAAAGGAGCTGAGGAGTATTCTAAGGGTCTAGTCCATATTCCCAGGGCAACACCCTTGTCTCTATGGCAACGAATATTTCTCCCATGTCTGAAACCTGCCTGGCTCATCCCACCTTCTTTTCTTACATCCCAAAGATGAAAGTGTTGTATACAGTTGACCACCAATAAGATGCTCACTGCCAAGGGTGTAGGGTGGAATTGGATTTGAATGCAGGGCCACATTTCTCCTCTCACTCCTTTTTCAGTTAATAAAGCAAAGTATAGTAGTGCTTGGCTTAAAAGTCAAGCGAGCCTCTTCTTGTGTGTCTTTGCTCATCATGGCCCCAGGAGACCATCTCAAAGTCTAGGGATAGCAACCATGTACCCTGTGTATGGTTCTTCCCCACCCATGCAGGCCATGTTTAGAGACTCTTTTATGCCTCCTTGCAAACTTGCCCTCCAGTGTGGTGGTATTTCATTTACATTTCAATACATAAAGCTTGTCTGAAGTTCAGAGAGTTAAACAGCCACACTGATCAGCCTTACAGACCAGGCAGTGGGGACACACAGCTTTAACCCCAGCACCCACACTAGTTGGCCATAGAAACCAGGCAGTAGTGGTTAACACCTTGAATCCCAGCACTAGAGAGGAATATAAGATGGGAGGAGACAGCTCTTACACACAGTTTCATTCTGAGATTCCTGGAAGCAGGATTACCATTTCAGACTGAAGTAGAGGTAAGAGAGGCAGGATCGCCATTTTGGACTGAGGTAGAAGTAAGAGCCAGTGGCTGGCTGTTTTGATTTTCTGACTTTCAGGTTGAAGCCCGATTTCTTTCTCTGGGTTCTTGTTAATTGTGCTACACTCGAGCCCTTAACCCACATCACCACTGCTCATTGGTGGAACCTACTTGTCACTCAACTCATGTCTCTCCAGATAGCTGTGCTGATGATGTACTAAGATGGACTTGAAGCAAGGTCCTTAATGATTTTTTCAACAGCAATGGGAGGAATTGTTAGATAATAGTGCCATTAATATTTTATAAGTTAATTAAATGTAATTTAACAAACATACATAAATCAGTGGCTTTGAAGTAGTATGGGGAGGTGTTTATAAGGTGGTTGCTGTGGTCACTCCTAGAGAACCTAGAAATTAAATGAAATATTTGATAAAATTTTCAATAAATTGCCAGCTAATAGCAATGCAGGCAAGGTGTTGTTAATTTCTCTCTGTTGCTCAGAGGATTATCATCACCTTTATTTATTTAGTTAGTTATTTGTTTGTTTGCAGGCAAACACCTTGCATTTCTGAGTCAAATGGCATGCTAGAGAAGGTTAATCAAATGAAATTTCCTACAAAGCATTTCAAAGTGAAAATACAAATGAAAACTGATTAGTCTTGCTCCATTTGGTCAGGTATCAAGGAAGAGTTGGTACCCAAAGTCTTAGGGCTCAGCAAGGCCATCACCATGCATCTATGTCTGTACGAACTCTGGTAGGTGCCAAGAGAGCCAGGTTCAAAAATTGAAACCAACATTTATTTCTAGATCTTTCCAGTACCCCTCCCTCCCATTCCGTTACTTTTCCTCATCTCATTTGATGGCCGAAAATCTACACAGTGCATTTTAATTGCTCCCCAAACTTAGTAAGGTTGAGATTTCCAGGGGCAAAGCAACCTTAAGAATTCTGCAAACACCTGAACTGTGCAGAGGAGGAAGGGCTGCCCTATAGTAAGAACCAGGTCTCATTTTTTTTCTTTATGAGAAAAACAACTATTAGAGATACGAGAGGATTTCCAGTTGATATCTTAGCTTCCAGAATCCCAATATAAGTGTCCATTTAATAGAAATAACAGATGAATAGAAACCAAAGCAGTATTGTGCACTTTGGAGAGAATTTCCATGGCAAAGGAATATTTTCTAACCAAAGCATTGTATTAAATCTTTGCACTAAAGACAATAAGCTGCCATTCCCTTCCTGTGGCATACAGCCCATTGCCGGGAATTTTCTAGAGAGAAATGAACACGTATTGACCCTCTGCAGCACACCAGACATAGCTCTGGGAATTTCATATTCATTGGCTCATTTCATATTTATAGCCATCCAGTTAAATTAGACTATTGTTATTCTCATTTTAGACATGAGTACTGAGTCACAGAGAGGTTAAAGTAGGTTGCTCAAAGTGTGCAGATCCAAATGCTTGTGGACAATTTACACCCTCCCATCTATCACTAGGGAAAACTGGGACACAATCCTCTGAGTTGTGCCTAGCATGGAACATTTCACAGTCTACACCTTTCTAATGGGAATGGAAGTAGTGTGTAGCTCCTGACTGTGGAATTCTGACACTGTGAACTTGACCTGAGAGTGAGACCTAGGAAGTCATATTGGACCCTCAAATCCTAGAATAACATAGATTTGGACTTTTCAGAGCCAGGGGGCCTGACTTTTCATCTCTGTCCCTCTGCCAATGCCAGTCTTATATAGCTTTCTGGCCAGAAGAGCTTAAGAATAATTGAATAGGTATATGATTGGCACTCAGAGCTGTACCTAAAATCCCTCAAGTCTATGGCTCCAGTATCAGAAACAGTGGGACTTCAGTCAGTTAGCCTCGTCTTAAAGCATTCTTTACATAGTTAGCCAGTGGGCGCACATGAGCATTGCTGCACACACACACACACACACACACACACACACAGAGAGAGAGAGAGAGAGAGA
>LOJH01011740.1:13752-28634 GCA_001685095.1 Ellobius talpinus
AGGTTTCTCACTAGTCCCATAACGGCTCCCTCAATCAAGATATCACTCTCCTTGCTCCCCCTCTCTGTCCTTCCCTATCTCAGTCATCCTGTTCCCTCGTGTTTTCCTTCCCCCTCCCCTCCTCCCCTGCCTCTCCTCTTCTGCTGTCCCTTCTCCCTCCTCCAACACTCCCAATTTTCTCAGGAGATCTTGTCTATTCTCCTTCCCAGGGGGATCCATGTATGTTTCTCTTAGGGTTCTCCTCGTTGCCTAGCTTCTCTGGGTTTGTGGACTATAGGCTGGTTATCCTTTGCTTTATGTCTAATAATTCACTTATGAGTGAGTAATACCATGCTTGTCTTTCTGGGTCTGGGTTACTTCACTCAGGAAGGTTTTTTCTAGTTCCATCCATTTGCCTGCAAATTTCAAGATGTCATTGTTTTCTACCACTGAGTAAGACTCCATTGTGTAAATGTTCCACATTTTCTTTATCCATTCTTAAGTAGAAGAGCATCTAGGTTGTTTCTGGATTCTGGCTATTATGAATAATACTGCTATGAACACAGTTGAACAAATGTCCTTGTGATATGAGTGTGCATTCTTTGGGTATGGGTCCAAGAGTGACATTTCAGCCCACATTCTTATAAAACCTAGGACCAGCAGCCCAAAGATTACCCCACCTACAATGGGCTGGGCCCTCCCCTGTTAATCACGAAAATGCCTTACAGCTCGATCTCAAGGAGGCTTTTCCTCAGCTGAGTCTCCTTCATCTGATGACTCTAGCTTCTGTCAAGTTGACACACAAAACCACCCAGTACATCCCAGTGATCGTTCTCCAAATTTAGATAGCCAGGAATGTGATTTTTCAGAGCCAGAGATCCCTCTTGTATCTTTCTAACCAAAAGACCCTGCTTTCCTCTGGCTCTAAGGACAGGGCCACACTCCACTCATGGTGGTAGCTCCCTTCTCCCCATCTTCTCTTCTCCAGGATGGATGTGCCTGCCACGTTGGAAAGCCCATCACTGACAGAAACTCACCTCTGACCTTCCGACTTGCATTTGAAGCTCATAGAGGCCAAAGGACCTCAAGTTTGAGCAGATGGTTTGGGAGTTGCTGTGCTGGAGCTAAAGGTCACCTTGTACTATGCAGAGAGGGAAGAATGGCACCTGTGTGACTCAGGATAGCCAACAAAACAGAGCCTTGGACAGATGTACCCCAAAGGAGCTGGGCAGTCAGCAAACTGGCCTCACCCTTCCCTGCTGTTCCCTTCAGGTTCAGCACAAAGTCATCCAGTGGTTTTGGAGACTGTGTTAAAGGATTATTGGATAAAATCCCACATTGTTCTCCATGCATCCACTGAGCCACAGTTACTCAGGAGTCTAACAGAAACTCCCGGGTGCAGGCTCCTGAGAAGCTCTAGGGGTCTTTGTGGATGTGGGATATCTCCACAGGCCCACATATTTATCCCAGATGAAATATCTACTCCCTCCCATTTGTACAGAGCATGTGCCTGAGAGTTTGTGTACGTATATCTGCAGGAACATCTTCCCAGCAAAACAGCCAAGTCTCTCCTCCTTTCTCAGTAGGAAGGAGGAATTGTGGCCCCTGAATATTGAGCTCTCTGTTCCACTCCAAAGACTGATTCTCCTTCAAGATTGCTCTGAGTATGAACGAGTCTGCTAAGATCCGCATGTGTGCTCTTTGTTCAGGAAGTGCATTGTGAGGCATCTTATGTTGGCTGCTGCCACTGCCGCTCTGAAAATGACTATTGTATTGGTCCTTCTTTCCTATTCCTTTTTATCTACATGGTCTACACCCTTGAATTATAGACTCAATGTAGAAACTGAAAGCAGAAAGTGGATGACCATTGGCTGAGATCAACTAAACTCTGGGGCTTAGTGGAGAGAGGAATTGGTCTCTAGAATGTGGTCAAGTGATGCCATGGGGACTTGCCTGTGATTGGCACACACTGGCCTGAGACTCAGGGGAAGTTCTCATGGGTCTCCTAGATGAAAAGGGAACCCCTGACTGCCATGACTAGAAGGAGGATGTGGAACAGAGTGGTTCTCCGCTGGATCCAGGTTCTCTCATATAAAAGGCAGGGCAGGAAGGAGAAGGACTATTTGCATAGATGGGAGCCAGTCCTGCATAAGGGCCTGAAACCCCAGATTCTGCTCCAGCTCTGTTGTAAGCTCCCTGTGTGCCTCCAGAACACCAATAATCTTCTATGATCCCACAGAAATGAAGGCAGAGGGGCAGTAGTGGGTGGAAACCCAGGGCATCCAGGGTTTCAAAAGCAGTTCCTAAAGTCAGATAGAGGCTAAGGAGCCCCAAAGGCTCCATACATCCAGGTAATAGGGCCTGTGTGTGGCATTTCACTTTGATATTAATAAAACTTGCCTGAAGATCAGATAGTAAAACAGCCCTACTGGTCAGCCTATACCAGGCAGTGGTAACTCACACCTTTAATCCCAGTGGCTACACTGGTTGCCATAGAAACCGATGCCTTTAATCCCAGTGGTGCATGCATTTAATCCCAGCCCTAGCAAGGATTATAAAACAGAGGGAACAGCTCTCAAACACAGACTCATTCTGAGATTCCTGGAGGCAGGATTGCCATTTTTGGATTAAGGTCGAGGTAAGAGCCAGCGACTGCTTTGCTTTTTGGATCTTCAGGTTGAACCCTGGTTTCTCTCTCTGAGCTTTTATTAATTGTCCATCAGGCCTGTGGCCACAGTCATGGACCATGGAACTCTCCCCTAGCTATGTTACTAGGGGCCAAGAAGCCCAGAGTTCAGAGCATCTCACCATTACATTCACTGAAGTCCAGATCAAAGTGTGTGCATGCATGTGTGTGTGTGCTTGCATGTGTGGGTCAGTCTCAGGTGTTTTCTCAGGAGTCATCTACCTTGTTTTTTGAGATGCAGCCTCTGGATAGGCTGACAAGTCCATCTGTTTGGATCTGCCCGGCACTGAGATTACAAACATGTCACAGAACCTGGTTTATTACATAGGTGATGTGTATCGAACACAGGTCTTCATGCTTTTAAGACAAGAACTTTATCAAGTAGGTATAGTTGGACTTTCTTTGGACTGTCAGCTCCCAAATAATGACATGGAGATTTCTTATTAATTATGAAAGCTTGACCTTAGATTAGGCTTGTTTCCAACTAGCTCTTACAACTTAAATTAACCCATTTATATTAATCTATGTTCTGCCACGTGGCTCGTTACCTCTCCTCAGTACTGTATGTCCCATTTCCTCTATGTCTGCTTGTTGAAATCTGCCTCTCTTTTTCCCGAGTTCCTAACTCTGCCCAGAAGTCCTGCCTATCCTCTCCTGTCTATCTATTGGCTGTTTAGCTTTTTATTATTAAACCAATCAGAAGGTATCTTGTCAGAGACATATCTTCAGTGAACAAAAAGATTATCCCACAAGTAGGCCTTATGTGAAAGTCTCATGAAGACAACACAATAGGTTTGCTATAAAATTGTGCACATGTGCAAACACAAATTTACACATGCATACACCAAAACAAACACGAAAACATGCACACACCTACTCAGCCTCCTACTGTATGTCTGTTTACACACAACCATGTCCACACAGGCATGCCTGTGCATACCTTGCCTCCTTTTGTCAACCTTTAAGTTCTTCCAATCTAGGAATAAAGTTGACTGGTAGAGAATCATTCAGGTCTCCTCGGTATAAAAAGTGTGTCTAAAAAGGGATCAAATTTTGGCTCTCTTGTCTGCACAGCAGATTTGCTTCACCTGGTGCCTGCAGAAGGGGTTGTAAGGGCAGCAATCATGCTGGAATCTGGGTAGTGACAGCCTTTCTGCTGGTGATCTAATTCCAGAAGATAGGGGAAGGTGGTCACAGGATGACTGGATGATTTGAGGGACCCTGCCTTCCTCTGTCACTTCCTTCTCTCCTCAGTTTCTGGATCTCTTAAAGCAAAATGGGCAAACAGAAGTTTTCAGTCCCTGGTACCTTCACATTGTAGGGACTCTTTAAGTGCTGGTGGTACGGATGGATCAACAGATTAATGGATGGAGGTGGATAGATGAATGGCAAGGAAAAGAGGCAGAGAAAGGGAGATTTATGACATTGTTAGAACGTCCCAGTAATTGTGATCTGGAACTGGGTTTTCTGACTCAGTGTGTTCCCATCTCCTTCACAGGACCACACCACACCCTTGTCTGGCAAGGATGATGTTGTGACAGTGAGTATGGACCTGCAGGGTCCAGGCATGTGTACTGAGACCTGCTTGGATGTCCACTTTCTTGAGTGACCTGGAGTAGGGTACCAAGGCTCCCAGATTCAGGGTGCCTGAGCTCCAGTGAAGATAAAGAGGCAAGGCTGGTCAGCACTCTGTCAAGGGATTGCCTATCCAGACATAGCTGAGCCACAGTGATGTCACATCCCATGATGCAGGCTCTCCAGTTATTCAACCCCTCACAGACACACAATGGGGGCGATGATTCAAGTTTTGCCTCAGTTGACTTCATGTGTTGGTGTCATGGAGACACACAAAGAGAATGGCCTCCAGTCAGGGGCTCAAACAAGAATTTCCAAGAAAGACTCCATTATTCTCCTCTCTGGGAGATATTTGGTCAGCTTTGGGCAGTCATATTTGTGGCCGGAAAAAGTAGTCGGGAAGACATCCTAAGGGCCTGTAAGCTGGGTGGTTTTGGCGCCAGATGGTACCAAAAAAAAAGGACAATGTTCTTATTTATGCACGTAAAATTATTCCTAGAATAGTGGGAAGCTACAAACAGGATGAAGAGGCTGCCATCCTTGTGAAGATCAAGCCGATAGACACCTGGCACTAATCTCTGTGTGTTTTAACAAATTCCTCAGGTTAGAGAATCCTTTGTTTTCAGTTTCCAAAGGCGGCCAAGGGAGGCACTCTTGTCAATCAAGAGACCCTTAGCTGAAGTTTGCTACAAAGTCCTAAAAGCAGAGAAGCTGATTGCTTTTAAAAGTAGCAACAGTTAAAACAAAAGTTTAAACAGCAGTTTGCTAAATGTTGGGAGGTCCCATGGTGGACTTCTAGAAGAAACATGCCTTCCTCTGTTAGCAAATTAGAGCCATGTACACTTGATGGGACACGGTGTCTGCAGATGACAATGTTTCATTGTCCAGAGGAAAAACGACACTGAACCGAGGCCCTCACACCCTCATTCCGCAATCTTTCGCAATCCCTTCCCTTGAGACAACATCACCAGGCATTTGCCGACTCCAAATCGGAGCTGGAAACGTGGTTGTTTTTTCTGCTTTGATGAAGAAGTACTTTTTTTTCCCAGGACTTTGAAGTTTATTGTCACTAAATTGCATTAATCATTTTTGAAGCTTATACTTTTGTTCACAACTTAAGGGTTTCTGAAGGGCATACCATCAGCATAAATTCAAATAATTTGAAGAAATATATCCAACAGTTACTTTTAATTGGCTGCAGAGCACGACCCCCAATTTATTACAAACTTACACGCTATGATTTAGAACTAATTTTAGGTTCCCCTTGAAGCTGGAATTCAAAACTTCAACGTGGCTCCACATGGTATTATCTGAGGAGAATGTTTGTTTCATAATTTGAAATAAGAACCTGGATCTTTTATGAGGCCAATATCATTTCCATATGAGGGTGCAGAAACGGTGGAGCCTCTGGGGTTGAGCTGACATGCTAGGAGCCAATTCAGCCCCAGTCTCCTGGGTGTGGGCCCTTCTGTGGGACCCTAGGCACAAGTTTCCACAACCCTTTGGTCAGCTAAAAGCCAGCCAGGAGCCTGGGGTTTCTGGAAACTTAGGGCCAGGACACTAACTGAAAACCCTCCCTCCAAGCATGTCCAGTAGCCACACCAACAGAAGCCTTAGCCACCCCAGCAGCAGCAGCGGACAGGACCATGGCCTCAGGTGCCACTGTGGCCTGATTTCCAGCGGACTGTTCACCGAATAGAGAACCCATAGCCCATTGCTAAATCCTCCTTCATCCCTTTTGCTATTCTGACTTCCCTCCTTTTTCCTTGCTCTCCGGAGCACCCTTGTATGCAGGCAGTCTTTCTCAGCTCGGAGGAAGTGAGTGAGATGATGTCCCAGCCTCAAGAGGCTCTCTTCCTGTGGGAAAAGGAAATGGGATTGCTGGCCTGTAGATACAGGTCAGAGAGACAGGAACTATCCTAAACTGACCCCAGGACAAGGACTTAGCTTCCAAATGGATCTGGGAAGGTCAGCCTAGAAACAGAAACGAAGGCAAAGAGAAAGTGAAATGGGGAGTGGCCGCCGAAATGTTTCCCAATGTACAGAAATAGAATTTTACACTTACTTCAACTTGGCCCCTTGCTTGGCACTGAGCACACTTTGATGGCACTAGATTCTGCTGTGTAGTAAAATGTGAGGACTGTGATTAGTTTTATGAATGCTGATGGGACCAGGAGCCTGGTGATGAAAGGATCCTCTGGGAAGAAACCAAAGGTCTAAGTCGGGATCTCAGGAAAAGTTCTTCAAGGAGTGAAACACATGCAAAGGCCCAGAGTCAAGACTAACATACAACATACATAGAGTGGCTTTATGATGACCTGGGGCTGGAGGGCTGAAGCGAGGGTAGAAAAGGACCCAGTGAGGCTGAGGGAATCTGGAGGACTGTAGCTCTTACTCGGAGAGACTGAAGGCACTAAGAACTTGGGCAAGAAGTGGCCTAGTTTGGAAAAAGACCTCACACCTGTTCAGAAGTCTCTGCTCTGTGAAGGAATTCTTTCGGATTCAGAGGTAAAGGGTATGTGTGCTCTGTGGTGCAGCTGCAGTGACCCTCTGGGGGCATTGGTAGGTTCAATGGATTTGGAGACAAAGCTTACAGGTCACACCGTGGAGTGTAGAACAAGGCAGGGGTAAGCGATGGGCTGTTTTAGATCCCTCCTGGAGGTAGCCGATGGTTCCTGGGAAGGGTTGAGCCCTGGAGGTGGGGGACAGGAGGTGTTTTCTGTGACACTGTGTAAGCATAAGTTGGGCATTTAAATTAGGGTCTCAGAGAGACAGCCAGGGCTCCAGAAGACAGGAATGTCAGTACTGGGATACAAGGCCCTCATTTAGCTGGACAGTGCCTTCTTTCTGAGCCACACCCACACTGTAGGGCGAGTTCCAAGACGAGAGCACAGATGGAAGTTGGGCAAGTTGGAGATACAATGAAGGGTGTCTCACAAACCCCACAAAGGCCCTGTCCTACACTAGTGCCCTTCCCTTCTAAGGTGGTCCCTGTGGGGCCTCCAGGGCCTTGCTGTATCCAGAGTCAAGCTCAGTCCTAAACTGAATGCCTCTGCACTTCCTCTGCTCCTGGGTAATTCTGGTTTGCTCTGCCTTTCCTGCTTCCCTGTTCTGTGTTCCTTCTTTGGCTGGCATGATTGTGAGGCACCCCTGTCCACAGCCACTTTTGGCGATTCTCCTATCCACTCACTGCCACCCACTTATTAGTCTGGCTGGGACCCTTGTTTGCGTGTGTGTGGTTTTGGCTTTTTCAAAGTCAACAACAAACTTCATATTGTTTTAATTTTTGTCCCCTATTCTCATGTCTTACAGCTTTCCCTGCATTCATTTTTCTTTTTATTTGTAGACTTCATTGTGGGTTATGCTGGCAGATCTTCTGAAGCCTTGTGGGAATATTTTTATTGTGTCTTAAGATAGTTCTTTCTTACAACTCTTAATATTTCTACTCCCTCTATTTCTATGTTGTTCTTCTCTTTCCAGAGTATTTTTCTTTTCCTATTATTAATTCTTCACTTGATTTGAGGGATGCACTGTACTTTGTCTGGACTCTATATGTCCCTCCATCTAAATAGCCACTTCACCTGCCACTGGCTTCTAATTTGTGACCATATCTTGTACAGTGTTTGAATTTCTTGGTGCAGTTTCTTTGACTAAGAGCTTGTCTTGACCTATAAGTGGATTTGATCACCTTGGAAGTGACATATATCACCTGGAACTGATGTTTTTTTTTTGTGTGTGTAGCACTCAACATGCAGACTTTCCAGTGAGGCCACAGACCAAATGGCCAAACACTCAAAAGAAATGAGTTTCCAGATGTAAAACTGAATAAAGACAGAGTTTAGATGTTCCAAACATGATTGTAAATTGTGTTTCATTTATACACAGTATAACAAATCAACAAGACCATTGAAATAACTTTTTATTCAAATTTAAAAAATCAGCTGAAATTAACCACGAAAAAGCCAGACACAGTGACATATATCTGTAATCTGAGCACTGGGGAAGCAGAGACAGAAGGGTCCCAGCGCCTCACTAGCCAGCCATTCTAGCCAATCAGTCTTGCCAGCACACACACACACACACACACACACACATACACACACACACACACAAACACACACACACTGCTCAGGATTAGCTTAGCCTGGGACCCAAGATGAACAGCAAATACTTGACTCTAAGCCATTTGTCTGAGTGCGTGGAGATGTGAAGTTATTTTCTTTTGAATGGTATCTAGTCCTTCCTTCCTTCCTTTCTTCCTCCTTCCTTCCTTCCTTCCTTCTAATAAACACATAGTGTTTTGATTTTGTAAGAATCTACCAAAGACAAACCTTGTTGAACAAAGTAAAACTATAAGTTGCTGAGCTGCCCAGGACCAGGACCCGCTCCACTGTGATTTAAGACATTTCCCTTAGGACTTGTGTATAAACAACTTTAGTCTTATCTAATTGACTCAGGCATATCAGAGAGCTGACTACTTGCTATAGCTTCAGTTCTGTTTTTAAATGTTCAGTTTCTAGCACCTAAAAACTGGGCTTTTACCTGCCTACAATTCTAGTACTTTGGGAAGTAGAAGCAGGAGAAACAGAAATTCAAGGTCATCTTTAGCTACATATCAAGTTAGAGTTTAAGGACAGTCTGGGATATATGAGGCCATGTCAGAACAAAAGTGGGTGCACTAATTTCACCCTTCTTAGAAGAGGAAACCTGCTGGGTTTCCTTTGTTGGCCCATAGCTGATACTCAGCCCTTCAGAACCCCAACACAGACCCAAGCCCCCAACTCTCCCTGTCCCAAGCATAGCCTCACCTATCCTCTCACAGTGAAGGTCTAGAGTCTTGCCATGACCTGTGTCCAGGGTACTCTCAAGATGTCACTCTCGGACCCTATCTCAGAGCAAGGCTGTGTCAGAAGCCAAACATCCCCTCCTCATCCCACCCAACTGTTTGGTACAGAATTGTATCTTTTGTTAGGTCTAATCTACTTGAGGAACCTTGGTTGCTAATGAGAGACAGCAGGGAGCCTGGACCCAGAGGAACCCTGTCCTTGTTGGGCACCTCCCAGAAAGGCTGTGTTGGGTGGCTGGAAACGTCAAGAAATTGGTGCTATGCCAAGACCTCGGATCCTTAGACCTGCTTTGAAAGTATAGGCATGGCCGGTTTGGGACTATGCTCTCTGTGTCGATGCCTAGGCTGTCATTGAGGATCCTGCAAGGTCAGGGGCCACACCTCATATCCAGCTGGCTTAGAATGATGCTTCTACCATTGGAGGATGCACCCTAAAACATAACAGACCAGGTCTGAGCCAACACAACCGTGCTGCTATGTGGATCTTCTCCTACCAGAGCCATGCTGAGCAGAAAACCCCATCAGAGACTCTGTGAGTATGCAGGCATCCAAGTGACCTCAAATGCCTCTAGGACAGGCCCATGTTTGCTACACAGAATAATATGGTTTGGCAGGACTTCTGAGGACCTGTCTACACCTGGTGGTCAGTGCTCTCCAGAAGCAACAGGGCCGTGTTGTCTGTTATTGATGTTGCTGCTTGGACTGTGGGCAGGGTCTTACTCCCCAGTCACCAGGTGCAGCTCTTTCTTTGGGGGTTGGGGAGTGAGGAGGGTTAGAGCTGTGTGATATCTATACATGTGGCTTCTAGAGAGGAGTATGTAGGGTCCTCATTTTTAGGCTTGATGGTCTCCACTGCTCCCTTGTTGATTGCAGAACCATGAAAAGTCACAGTGCATAATAAACAAGTATGGACTTGGTGTGTATGTGTATGCACCTGTGTGCACACACATGCAGGCATATATATGTGTGTGGAACCGTGTAGTTGCTGTGACGGTCCTGCAGAACCAGGCTGCTTCTTGAATCTCCACTCTCCACTCAGTCTTCCTCATCTTCTGAACTTTGAGTGAGGCAGACAGTGAGTGGATGGAAAGAAAGTCCAGGTAGGCATAGGAGTGGTTTCAGATGGGAGGTTGTGAGCCGAAAAGGCTTGGTGGAAGGCCTGTCAGAGGATGGGGGTGGGGGGAGCTGTGGTCAGGCTGCATGTGGGGTTGCACCCTAGAAAATGAGTAAGGCTTGTGCGGGAAGGAGGAGGGTCATGGTCCTTAGTTGTGGCTGAATATGATTGAGACAGGATAGAAAGACCAGTAAATTAGGAAGACATAGGAAGGAAGAGGAGCCCCTCATTCCAAAGCCCAGTTGAAACTTCTTGCCAGCTAAAAAAAAAATCAAAGAATCCAGTACAACATTTTCTGTGAAAGTATCTGTCATACAGACAATATTCCTCTTATCTGCACATATTTTATGTTAAAAAGTAATGACCCAGATTTAAGGCCTGATTATAAATTACCTTAGGCAGGATATCATTATTTATTAAATGGCGATATTCTATCCCCCGCTTTCCTGTGAGTTAAGGTTTTGCTATATCGATCGTAACCTCGTCAGTGCTCCCCAGGAATAACCCTGTGATCTCATTTGTGTTCTTTAGCCACCCTTTAGAGATGATAGCTTCATAGGATATAGTTATGTATCCTATACATAACTCTTGTAGAAACAGTCGTATGTGACTCTTCCAGGAGAAGCCCACACCCATGCTATTTCTCTGAGTGCCTTCCTTTCTGTTTCCAACTTTGCTTCATACTATCTTATCCTGACATTCTGGTTTTACCTAAGTCAAGGTCCCCTAAAGATTAAGGGAACTCCTCACACTGCTGTGGTCAACAAGTATAGACTCATGCCTCTATCCAGCACTGCCCCTTCAACCCTAGGTCATCTTCTTCCATGTCTCAGGATGAACTACCACCTCCCTCCTTATGCCTCCAGGATTTTCAGACCTTTGATGAAAGCTTGACATCAGTTTCCACGGTGCTGTCAAACAGTCTTCCTTCACCACCATCCCACAAAGAATAAAGTTACTTCTGAGAGAAGGGAGTCTCCTTTAGATGGTGCCAGTCAGTCCCTTTCATTCTTCATTCAGGCTGCCCCTTTCATCCTGATGTAGGCAAGCAGTGTAGATGGCCACACAGCTATGCTTTACCTTAACCTCCCAGTGTCTTGGCTAGGGATGAACAGTAACCATGTCCTGTGGCAGAGTGGATGCTCAGACTCTGCTGCCATGAAGCAGAGACTTCTGTCCTCCCTGCACATCTATTGAGGGTTTCATGAAGGGTAGGTACATAACTATCTCATCTATCCGAACAATATCCCTCGATGATGGCAGGATCAGTATGTCTTTCCTAGGCTGTTTGGCTGCTGGGTATGAGGTGCTAGAGATGGCAGAGGCCTTTCCAGGAGCTTAGGAAGACAGTTGGCCAAGGGCTTTGTCCTTAGACACCAGCTGTACCCCTGGAGGCCAAGAGCGGCCTGTTATCTCTGCCCTTGAGGACTCACTTCCTTCTTTTATTCTGAAGTTTTCTAAGGGCGGAGAAGTGCCTTTTTCTGGAGGCTTGAAAAGGCTCTTCCTTCTGTTTCTAATTAACTTCCTTTCAAAGCTGAGCAGGAAAAAGAGCCTCTCTGTCTGAGGGCAAAGCTATAGCAAACAGGAAAATCCCAAGGAGGGGAAACGAAAGAAAACCAGTTTCCTTCTTCCTCTACTTCAGAGTTAGAGAGAAACTACTTTTCCTTTTTGCTATTGAAAAAAGAAAACCCACTTTACCACTATATTTTGCTTAGAAAGGGGGATGCTTGGTGCCTGGTTTTATGAAGCCACCTGGAAAGGGTATGGCCAGCCCAGAATCTGCCCTGGGACACATCTTTCTCTCTACTCAAGCTACAGAAGCTCCATGTCCAGGACCAAACCCAGTGACTATGCCCTGGGAATCATGCCCCCACCACATGCCTTCCCTCTGTACCTTCACCAGCTAATAAGAGAGGAAACCATTATCCAATCCAGCTGATTAAGGTCAGATACTTCCTTTGTTTTCAGTGCTGCAAATGTAATGACAGCACAGCATGCCATTAATTCTTGATGTGTCTTTTTTTTTTTGAGGAAATCTGGGTGCTTTTTTATTCACTTAAAGCAAAACGAATGATAAAAGAATATTATCTCAGCCATCAAAACTGAGATTCCATGAACCTGTCACCAAAGCATCCCTTTGCCTTCCGGGTTGTAGTTGTTTGAATGAGGATGGCTCCCATAAGCTCATAATTTTGAATCCTTGAGATCCAATTGGTGGAATCATTTGGGAAGGATTGGTAGGCGTTACCTTATTGGAGGAGGTATGTCACTAGGGGTAGTCTTGGAGGTTTCAAAACCCCATGCCATTCCCATCTTGTGCTTGTGGATCCGATGTAAGCTCTCAGCAACTATTCCAGGGCTATGTCTGCCTGCCTGCTGCCACGCTCCCTGCCATGATAGTTATGGATGCTAGACTGCCCTTTGGAATCATGAGCTCCAAATTAAATGCTTTCTTTTGTACGTTACCTTGGTCATGGTGCATTGTCACAACAGTAGAAAAGTAACTGAGACATAGAGCCCTGTCCTTTCTCCACCATGCTTTGTGAGACTTCCTGGGAAACAAGGATCCATCCTTCTTACCTCTGAACTCAGCAACTACCTAAGACTCACAAGTTGGGATCTGGACAAACCAAGCAGGACTTGGGACTCTGCCCAGGTCAGCTCCACAGAGTGTGTAGCACACTTCATTGTCTGCCTTTCTTTGAACTCTTTTTCTTCTTTTTTCAGACAGTGTCTCACTATGTAACCCTATCTGACTTGGAACTTGCTATGTAAACTAGGCTGACTCTGAACTGAAGAGGTGTCCCTTCTTCTGCCTCCCAGGAGCTGGGACTAAAGATGTGTGCCTTTTACATGAAACTAAACAGAACTTTTAATTTTTAATCAGATTGTAGGCAGAGTTTTCCTGTCCCAACCACCTGCTCCCAAATAACTGGCAGCTGCTTCCCAAATAACTCACTTAGAGACTTAATGTAAATTATAAATGCTCAGCCAATAGCTCAGGCTTATTATTACCTAACTCTTACATTTAAATTAACCTATATTTCTTATCTATGCTTTACGTGGCTCTGGCTTGTTACATTATTTTTCTACATGTCCTACTTCCTAAGGTAGGAAGTAGGACATGTCTTCTCTGACTCTGCCCTTCTTCCTATCATTCTCCTAGTTTGATTGTCCCATCTATAATTCCTGTCTGGATACCCACCAATCACCATTTTATTAAACCAATTTGAATGACAAGTCTTTACAGTGTACAAGAGGATTATTCTATAGCATAAGATTTTTCTCTTTTCCCATTAAAAATTGTGTAAGTATAAAAACTACACGTTCAGAACCAAAACAATTTCTAAAATATGTAGCTTCCATTAACAATCCAATGTGCATCTTTCTGGACACTGACCACATGACAGAATAAGTATGTATTTAGATGTGCCAAGTGTGGTGATTTGAATGAAACACTTCCCTCTTCCCAGAAAGAAACTCTTAAAATTGAATGCTTAGCCACCAGTTAGTGGAACTGTTTGGGATCATGAGGTGTGGCTTTTTTGGAAGAGGTGTGTTACTGGAAATAGGCTTTTAAGTTTCAAGCATCCACACCAGGTACAATCTCTCTCTCTCTCTCTGCCTGAAGATCAGGGCATGGCTTTCACCTACTTCTGTACCATGCCTTCCATGCCTGCTACCATGCTCCCCACCATGGTGATAATGTAAGCAAACTGCAACTGTAAGCAAGCCCCTAATTCAATGCTTTCTTTTTAAGGGTTGCCTTCGTCATGATGTCTCTTCGCAGCAATAGAACAGTGACTAAGACACCAAGTCTTAGATCTGACCGTTTTAAAGGCTAAGAGTAGCATTCCATGCTAGAGACATGATCAGTTCATATTCAGCTTCCCATGGGTTAACATCTAATGTTTCTAGTGTTTAAATCTGATTGTAAACCAGGATACAGTGAACATATACACACATGACATTTCAGCTTGCAAATCATCTGCTCCAGTTCGAATATCCCCCACAAACACTCCCAGGAGAAGAAAGCTGCCATTTTATTCACAACACAGTGTTTTCTGGTGCTAGCTAGAGAGTTGTTGGGTGGAGGTGGTAGAGGTAGTATGTAGACAGACAGTAGGCGAGAGACATGTTAGTCCACCTCCATCTTGAGCATTGCTCATCATTTCTAGTTCATAGCCAAGGCACGAGGGTGAGGGTGCCAAATTTTGAGAAGACAGTGTCCACTTCAGCATCAGGCCCCAAGTTCTGCCAACTTGACTTTGTTATTTTGGTAATGCGGTGGCAAATGAAACCATCCATGTAATGAATACAAAGCTGTTTGATTTAGTTTCCATTCCTGGGGTGACAGGCTCACTTTGGAGGGTGGCTTGGGATGTGAGCAAGTTGTTGTGGCCTCAGGAAGCCTCAGTTGCTTGCCTAGGTACTAATGCTCAGCTCTGTTGCACATGAGGATCCAAGGTGACATCTGCAGGTAAGCATGCCCATGCTCTTGAATGGAGCCTCAGCAAGAGCCTGGACAGATAAAAAGATTCAAGCCTGGCTGATCTTGTGACCAATAGAATCTTGAGGACCCTACTGGTGTCAGTAGCTCGGTGTCCCCTGTAAGTAACCACCATCCTTTTTTTTTAAAGATTTATTTATTTATTATGTATACAGTATTCTGCCTACATATA
>LOJH01011742.1:1202-13360 GCA_001685095.1 Ellobius talpinus
GGGTCGTGGCTTACCGGGAAGATTCTAATCCACGTCTGTCTTGGGCCGGAGCTTCATGCTTCTGCCGAGAAGCAACCCCTGAGCAGCTGTACATACTGCGACCCCAGCGCCGTCCACCCAGTCCGCCGGCCGCTCCGGCTGCTCTCTGGCTTCCGGCTCTGCTTCCGGCGATTAGGTTCCTTTCCTGACTGTTGGTGTTTTGTAAGTTTTACCCTTAAAATAAATACCCCTTTGAATCCCAACTGGTGTGGGATTATTTATGACTTACGCCTTTAGTCACACAGACAATCCTGGTAAAAACTCAGTAGGTTAAACACAAAAAATATGGCTTAGGAAAGAGACTTGCCAAGGGGGGGAGTGTGAGGAGAGAGTGGAAGGCGACAGTTAATGAGAATTCTCTCAGTACATGTGTGAAGCCGTCAAAAAACAAATTCAACTAACAAGCTATTTTTAAAGAAATTACCCCTTTCTGCCAACAAAATATTAAAATGGATATATTTGCTCCATACAGAATCATTCTGCCCTAAGGATTTTTACAGTATCCAACCTACATCAGGCCCATAGAATGTGCTTCCATTTATTTTTAGACATTAAATATTTAGGAAAAGATATTTCAGAGTGGTACTTGAGTAATAAGACTGGAGGGATTTTTCCATGCAGCTTCTGATCCTTTGGGCCAGTAAAACATAATCCTTTTTCTAAATTTTATTTTAAGTACTGTATCTTTGTTTCTTATATCTTTGTTTTAAGTCCTGTGTTTTTATTATATGTGAAACACATATTTAGTTAGTTGCAAAATTACATATATATAATATGTTAAAAATTTAGTTCATTGTAAATTAAGTCATGTATTCTTGATAGTCAATCTAAAATTTGTTGCTTACTAAATTTTAAAATAATTTTTCAGTTGCTCTAATTAGATATCATCTGGTTTATATACAGTTTCTCTTAAACGAGTGTTTGTTGGTCAGGGATAGTGGCAAATATCTGTAATCCCTGCACTTAGGAGGCAGGGTCTAAAAGATTGCAGCAAGTTCAAGTCCAGCCTGGTACATAGAATGAGTTCTAGACCACCCAAGACTACGTAGCAAGATTTCTCCATCTTCACCAGTATTGGAAACCAAAATCAACCAAGCTAGTTTACTAACTTCATACTTCATAGCTTACAAGCTTGATTAGCATTTGGATTCACTGTGGACCCATGACTTTATCAGATCATTTGGAAAAGCATCTGTTTATGTCTTATATAGTCTAAAGCAAATTCCCTTCACCACTTAGGTAAGTACGACTTTTGAGAATCACCAATGTTTATTATGTATCCTATTACAAACTACCTAGAAAAGTTTATGTCTTTGATAATATTTTTCCAAAATGATATGTTTTTTATTGTTTTAAGAAGCGCTTACTCCTTTTTCTTCTATGATTTCTGACTATTTCTTTCAAAGTCAATGATATTTTCTGCTCAGCTTTCTAATCTTTCACCAGTGTTAGATGACATTAGCTACTTTTGACATTGTCTTTTAAGAGACTAATTATCTTATTCCATTCTCAGGGATTTTTTAATCTCTGGACTAATTTCTCAGCAAAGTATTTTTTTTGATTTACAGAACCAAATGTTTAGATTATAGTTGACTCAATATACTTAACACATCTTTGTTTACAATCGCATCTACACATGGTACAACTGCCTGACCTGGAATATAATGTTTGTGACATCAGCTCCTAATACCTGAACAAAATTTAGAATGTTGCTATCTGTACTTTTTAGCATTGCTTATTTTCTTCCTGTGGTATCTATTGGACATTTTGTCAACTCAAGGGCTTGGGTTCTGTTTCGAAGTAACACAACGCAGTTTCAAGTGTTCAGACAAAACAAAAGTAGAATATTCTTCTCCAAATAGTCTCATCTGTACAAAATTTTTAAAAGGTCAGGATTCATCTTCTCCCATCTTTTCCTAATGGCTTCTGTGGAAGAAGTGATGTCGAACTCACACTCATGACCTGCAGCATCTTTTAATGTCAGCCGTGATTAATGAACTCCCGTGATCTTAGTTTTAATCTGTCTTTTGCAGTTTTGTGGTTAACCTTTCATATGATTGAGCATCATTTATTTATGCAGGATTTCATTTCTCCCTTCCTTCCTTTAGTTATTTTTCCCCAGTGGTACCCACTATTCTTCTGATCACATGCTTGTACCCACTGAATTGTGTAATGGAAAGAGCCTGGGCTCAAGGTCAATGTTTTTGTAATCATGGCCTTAATCGTTTCTGTGGCTCCTGAGATTTATTCCAATTTCAGATCCTTCATCTTCAAAATTCCAACATAAGATCTAAGATTATTAGTCTTCTTTTCAGGATATTAAAATAATCTAAAAACATCAATCATATAAAGTGCATGGTTTCTAGAAAGGTACAAGTAACCCTCAAATTCTAATTAAAGAGAGAAGCAAGTATGGAGGCACATACTTGTGACCTCAGCCCTCTAGGAGTGGAGACAGGAGGGTTGTGAGTTCAAGGGCTGTCTAGGCTACACCGTGAAACCCTTTCAGAGAGAAGGGAAGAAAGGAAAGTAGGAAAGGAGGTCAGGGAGGGACAGGAGTGTGAGGGAATGTTAGCATAACTTCCTGGAAGAAGTATGCTACCTTGTTAATAAGGTGTGTGGTTGGAACAGGAAAAAGAAATGATATAATTCTATTATAATTTTTAAAAATTATTTTTAAAAGATTCTAACTCGAGCCAGGACCTTTAAAGTGCTACATACTTAGTAAAAAGAAAGCCCAAGGGGGAGAATAAAGCACCAATTGTGCTGACTGTCTGATTTACAACTCAACCAGACATGGTGGCATTCACCTTTAGTCATGTCAGTCGCAGGTACAGGTGGGAAACCTACAAGTTCAGGGTCTTCCTGGACTATAAAGTAAGATCCAGACTCAAAGGGTGACAGACAGACAGACAGACAGATAGATGAGGGAGGGTGGGAACATAATTGCACTCATTGTAGTCCGAAATCAACACATGTCAGCCATCTGCAAAGAAGGTCCTGCTGGGTGTGAGTTGATGACACAACAGAATCTTGAAATACACAGGGGCAGAGTCTAGCAAAGGCCAGAAAAGAATGTACAAAATAAGTGGGAGGATTCAGCCTTCCAAGAGCTTTTCTTGGAAATAACCTAAAGGAAACATGTTTTAAATTATTAAGGACACAAGAGTTGGGTTGAAAATGAGGCAAAATGGGGCATGTAAAAATACAAAACATAGGGGGCTGGAGAGATGGCTCAGCGGTTAAGAGCACTGCCTGCTCTTCCAAANTTCAGGCATACACACAGAAAGAATATTGTATACATAATAAATAAATAAATAAATGTAAAAAATACAAAGCATACTTGGAAGAGGACTCAAGTAAGTTTCAAAAGTGAAAAAAATGTGATTATTAATATTAAACTCTCATGGATGACTTGTGCACAGCTAAGTAGAGTGAACTGGACGCTGGCTCTGGAGAAAATGCTCAGAATACAGCAAAGGTAAATGTACAGAAAACATAAATCACAAGGGAAGAAGATATTAAGACTAACATGAGACAGTCCAACATATCCCTAAGATGTTTACGAAGCTAAAATAGGGAATGGATACCACAGAACCCCAAAGATGAAGGACGATAGAAAAGGCCTTATCCAAAACCAACTGCTATGAAGCCAAAAGCAAGTTTTCCCATGACCAAACAGACGCCAGAAGACAGTAACGTATTCGCAGGTATCTGGTACCCAGTAGATGCTCTACAACCCTTGCTGCATCTCTCACTTGAGTGTTCCTCGTGAGCTAAGCCAACTATCTTTTCCCCACGCAGCCCAGTAGTCACATTTTGTTTTGCTTCAATGGTAGTTTAGTTTTTATGTTGTTGAAAGTATTGATCTTATTAACTAAAGTTGCTTTTTAACCTTCAAACAGAAGACTGCAAGACAGAAGGTTTGAAATAAAAGGGAAAACATGAAGAGAGAAAGACAAGACAGATGCATATGGCATAGGAGAACTGGGAGTTTGCATAGGAGAACTGGGAGTTTGCATGTGTTTGTACACATGTCCTACAAAAGGCAATGAAATTTGAATTTACATATTGCATTATAAAACTTGGTTGCTTTCTCACACTAGCCACTTTAAGTGTTCAGAAGTATCATAGTGCCTACCAACCAGCTGGGCAAAGAAGAATAATTTCACCCTTGGTGGAAATTGTTCTGAACTGCACTGCTCTGCGGATGGACAGAAGGGGAGAACTCAAGCACTCTGAGTATTCCCAACTCATTCTACTTGAGACGTCAAAACGGCCTCCAGCTGTTGTATTGAGTTTGCCTCCCATTGATCAGCACCTTGCTTCGCTTTCTCTTACAGGTTCACTAGCTCATCTTCTGATCCAGGGGATATGAAATCCATATCTCAATTAAATTTGCATTTTCTTGACAACTGGAAATTGAGAATTTTTAATGCATTAATATTTTGCACCTCTTATCCTGTGGCTTTCTTGTCCCATCTTTTTTTCTACATTGCCATGTTGAAATAATTTTAAAAGGAAAATGATGTGAAACACTGAGAAACAGTACAGAACAATTTCCACCCCTCCCTTTAAAAACTGACCTACAGTGACATTAATTACGTGAAAGAAAATATCCATCTGATTCAATTCTGAGATGTTATGATAGTTAAACAGTGGGACTTGAACCAATTTATTTTTCTTTTGAAAATGATTTTAATGTTGCCATAATACCATTTTCTCATCTTCAAAGGTCAAAACAAATACAATTATACTTGAGCATTGGGAAATTGTCCTACAACTTCCTACTCTTTGTTTTTCTACGCCTTCCTCTTGGCTCCATGTATACTGAGTGCTTATTTTTCTTTATCCCTGCTATTATTTTCATTTGACGTTATTCCCTTCTGGTAGAACACTGTGTACTTGACCTTAAAAAAGGAAAAAAAAACTGTATGTCTCTGTGTATGAAAAGCAGGATAGAGTAATGAGGGGAAAAAACACTTCAAGATTTGTATGTTTAATTGGACTGTGTGTTTAGATTGCAGAAGAGACCATGTTTTGTAACTCATAACAGCAGAAAGGAATTCGTGAACGTTGCTTACTTGTGTTTGGAAAATGAAGTTTAAGTCCACACGGGTGCCTGGACTTAAGTAACAAACCCAGAAAAGAAATAACAATCTTTAAAAATTTAACTGTACTAGTGTTTTAGTTTTTGGGTTTTTTTTAAAGCAGAAATGGTAGTGTTGAAATTAAATAGAAATCTGGACTGGTGTGATTGATTACCAGGTAAAGGCACTTGTCACCTGATGACCTGAGACCCACATCATGGAAGGAGAAGACTGATGCTCCAATTATGCCCTTTCTCTTCTCTATCTGTATCATATGTGTTTGTGCAAATGCACACACAGAGAGAGAAAGAGAGACAGAGACAGACAGAGACAGAGAGTATATAATTTTAAAAATTAAACAAAAACTCTAAGTTCTTGGAAAAGAATGGACTGCATTTTGCAAGACGTTTCACTGTGGTGCCAGTAGCCAGCACATGTGGATCTCCACTGGTAAAATGTTGTTAAACTTCGTCATGCAGATCTATTCCCTATTCTGTGTATTGCTAGCTAGTATTCTTGCTATTTTCTCTTCCACTTCCTGCATGGGTCCTCTTATCCCAATTCCCTGGTACACTCCTGAATGATGATTCTCATCCCTGGTACAAGTGTTCTTAGCAGCAGGTACAGAAAATGCAGCCAGGAGTTTTACCTTGAACAAAACAGACAGGAGCTATCCTTATACCTTTTCAAGGAGACTGCAGGCCCCAGCTGATGCCGAGGCCTGAAATTCTCAGCATTTTCATCAGCTGTGGGCACACTGGCCATGTGCACCTCTGGGATTTTGGTAGAACAAGCCAGAATGTGCCGTTATGTGCCCTCTGCCTTTTCCAGTGGCTTCCAAATGAACACCCCTGCAAATGATTTGTCTCGAGCAGGGGGCAGATTACTTCTGTGCCAAGGATGCCGGCACTCTCCAGTTACCTCACAGTTCAGTCTCTTACATTACCTATACTCATTTGTCGAGTGGATTTTGCTGAAATTTTTTTTGATTGACAACATGATGCCAGTTCATAGTAAGATAATTTTGACCTGTGTTCAAGGACAAGAAATGAAAGCAAAAGTTTTAAAACAAGACTTTCCTTTTTGTTTTAATTAGAATAAAAGTTCGCCCAGTAAAAGCTGGGGTGCAAACCAAATCGGATTTGCAACCTTAGTCACCAGTCTCCAGGGTGCCCTGCATAATAACCTGCCAAGAAATGCTTGGCTTCTCAGGAGTGCTTGTCATGCGGGATGTCATATCACTGTGATCCTGAAGCCTCCTATGGTCCTCCATCTGCTTAAGTTTGAGCTGAGGTGTGGATTTGGATCAGCTTCGAAGATTTCTGTAATGTGTGTCTCGGGTGGCATCTGAAAGCATTTTTCTCTGTGTGTTCCTTTGGAATGCTCATTCATGTTCACAGAATCCTCTACTAGGTGGAGCAAGCACTGGGATTGTGTACGCATTGAGTCTGTAAGTCATCTGCTTTAAACACCAGCTTTACCACTGCATGCCAGCATCACTGCCTCTTCCCCTTGGATGCTGGGTGTCTTCTGATCCTTAGTAATTCTCTTTTAAGCATAAATGCCTATGCTCATACACTGTATTCTGGACTGGTTTCCTAATTTATTGGGTAGGAAATAAAAAAAAAGAACAAAATGAGAGGGGCAGCAGGAGGAAAGAGGAATGATGGGAGAAAACTGGGAGGAAGAGTCTCAACCATTATCATGGAAGAGGTGGAAACAGCCAAAACAGACTCTACACAAATAATTATGGAAAGCAATGAGCCTCATGCTAGAGTTAAATTTTATTTGACTGCTGTGTTGTCTCATTGGGATACATCTGCATTCATTTGTTATTTATGCAAATCAAGCATCATCTAGGTAGGATTTTAAAAAGAAATAATTTGGCAATTGAAAATAATGCAAGCCCCCTATTCCTGGCTGGGAAGATGTCCTTTTAGAGAACTGGATGGACAGAGATGCACTGGGAGCAATTTGATATTTCGGGCTTCATTATCTGACATTTGAGGTCTAATCCATATAAATTAAGTCACTTATGTAAAAACATTAATCTCATACTAATGCCCTACCAGAAAAATCACACAGCCTGTTTCACACAAATAATTAGAGGGAGAGAAAACCACTGAGGGCTGGGGAGATGACTCCTCAGGAATAAAACACCCACCATGCAAACTTGAAGGCCTGGGTTTGGATCTCCATCACCCAAAGGGGAAAAAAAGTGAGGCTCAAGAGTGCCTGTGTATAACTCCAGCATTAGGGAGACTGAGATAGGTGGATTCCTGGAGCTCACTAGCCAGCTAGCTTAGCAGAATCGCTAGACTCCAGGGTCAATGAATGACCTATCTCAGAAAAATAGGTATAGAGCAATGGTTCTCAACCTTCCTAAGCTGTGACCTTTTAATAGAGTTAGTTCCTCATGTTTTTTTAATACAGTTGAAAAAATTATTTTCATTGCTACTTTATAATTGCAATTTTGCTACTGTTATGAATTGTAATGCAAATATCCGTGTTTTCCAATGGCCTTAGAAGACCCAAAGGGGTCGCAACCCACAGGTTTAGAAACATTGGTATAGCATGGTAACGATACCTAATGTTGACCTCTAGTTTTCACATAAACGCACACATGCTTATGCATCTACATGAACGTGTGTGTGTGTGTGTGTGTGTGTTTGCATGCACACACACAAACACCATGAAATTCTTATCTGGAACATCAAGTTCTGACTACCTAGCATTTTAATTTAATGTGTCCACTAAGGGTATGTCTATAATAAGCTAACCCAAAACTTCTCCAAACATGGATCCTGAATAAGCTGAAATTCAATAGATATTTATAACGCTTTCCTTAATAGCTCTAGTATTAATAAAAACTTGGAAGTCAAAAATTAAGATAAATCCCAGGAACAGCAGAGGGACAATCCACTGACCCTACTCTCCAAATCCAAAAGCCCACGAAATCTCCTCAAGAACCTCCTCTCTATCTGACTTCCTTAGTACTCCAACATCTCCGTGACTAATTCAGGTCAGCCAACGGCTGATGGCTGACTCTGTCCTTTGATTCAAGTTTAAACTTAATTGGCACAGTAGAGTGGCAGTGAGAACAATTCTCCTGCAACAGAGATTGAGTGGTCAGTGCCCATCCGCAACCCAGGACCAGAACCCAGGAAGAGGACCCAGCACTCTGTGGCTTGATAAAAAGCCCTCCTGAAAATTAGATGCACGCTAAAGTTTGGGAACCTCCAGCAAAAGCCTTTAGACTTCAAAGGGACATAGGCAAGATGACCCGGCAGATATATTCTAACTTCATATTTCATACTCATATCTAAACTTCTATTTTTGTATGTTTAAAATATGTCATAGTTAACAAATCCATACTATATGTCAGAAGTGTGTGTTTATATTTTATTGGTAGGGCCATGTGGAATATAAAGGTTGGATACTGTTTCTCTAACATTTGAACTCTTACTCTACAAACCTGGCTGGATAGTCAACCACCAACACTGTCTATGCTTGCATTAATATATATATATATTTCACTAAATATATATATATTTCACTAAATATATATATATTTCACTAAATATATATATTTCACTAAATATATATATTTCACTAAATATATATATATATTTCAGTAGCTGCTTCTATCATGATTTACAAGTCACTTTCAGTACACCTTTCTCTTCTTGTGGAGAGAATTCCCACATTCCCAGCAAAATGGTAAGAAAGGGACACCACACAGCATCCACTCCTTGAGGAGTGGCATTTTTAGCTGCAGTAACGCCATCTTTCTTTTTTTCCTCCCAATTCATTTCTGTTCAGTGTGCAGAAAAATACCCAGACAGTAGAAAGGAGCTTCTCTCCCCAGGCTCACCATGTCCTTTTCTCTTTCTCATGGCTCTTCTTAGATGGGGAGATCCTTGCAGGGTGGAGTCCCTGTTCTCCTTGGTAGCTTCTCCCAGTCCCCCACAGACACCCACTTGCATTAGCCTTATGGGTCTCTCATGTCAGACAAAAGACAGACATAAGTGGACATTATTTTACACTTATTCTAAATGGTAAAGTAGGAGTAAAGCTGACTTTTGAGTTCAACTATTTGGGGATCTAGTAAGGAAAAAGTAAGAATAAATAATTATTTTCTTCCTAGTTCAATATTTTGCCTAAAGCATGCTATTAATCTTACCCAGGGTAAGACTAAAGCAAGCATATAAGGGCAGTGCCTTCCTGTGTACCTATCCTGTAATATTGTGGAGGAGCTAAAAGCACAAACATGGGCTTCAATTTTAACTCTGCTTTTACTCCTGGCATGACCCTCACCAAGTTCCCTATCTTCTCGTAGGCCTCACTGTTCATGGAGAATAATGATAGCCTCCACTTCACAGACTATGGAAGCCAAAGGATATACGAGCTTAGGACAATGTCTGGACTGTAGTAAATTCCCAACAAACATTACTTTGTCTTTTGTTAATGCTGAAGATTCCCAAAAAGTATCCTATCCACTATGATACCATCAGAGAAACTCACCAACTTTATGATTTTTGTTTTGTTTTCCAGGCTGAGTGCTTATGAGTTTGCATAATGCATACTGCTTTGAACATCAAAAGCAATGCCCCCCACTGGAGAGACTGACCTAAATAAACATTTGCTAGTATCTCCCTCTTCATGCCCCTATGTCTGTCTGCATGAAGAGCAATTTCTGTTCTTGAGATAACCACTGGCAGAGGTGCCTAATGGCACATTGTGCTCTATCAATAGGAAAAAAAGGAAAATCATACGTCACACTTCATGCTGGAGCTATTTAGTTGGAAATTTGCTGGCAGTAAAATCATATCAAGGAGGGAAGAAAAGACTTCAAGCTTTCTATAAGTGCTCAAAAGAAATCCCTTGGTCTTAGAAGAGATTATGCAACAACCCATCACCAAATGAAAAGACCTTGGAGTGGTCCCACCTCAACATAAGGGGAGGAGCTCAGTCCTGCCTCAACTTGATATGCCATGCTTTGTGCAAGTCCACGGGAGGCTGTCCCTTTCTGAATGGAGATGGAAGAGGAGGGGATGGAGAAAGGGGGGATGAGAAAGGGGAGGGGCCAGCAGGAGGAAAGAGAGGAGAAACTGGTTAGTATGTATAATAAATGAAAAAAATGTTATTTAAATTTTAAAAAAAGACCTTGGGGTAATGGTAATCTTCATGAACTCTTAAGAGTTCAGAAAAAGTCACGAATGCCCTTTTTCATGCTTTTCCAAATTTACCAAATGTTTTTTGCATCCCTGATTAAGTAAGAGAAATCCTGTAACCCAAGTCTAAGGGTGGCTAAGATAATGGGCAGAATTGTCAGCTAGGAATTTTCCCCTTGTTAATTTGGATTTGCTATGATCTCCTAAGCCCCATGCAGCATTCCATGGGAGTCTTTTCAATCGTGCTATGAAATATGTATCACTGTGCTGCTGTGATGTCTGAAGTACCCCATACCACTTAGGCTTCATGGGGAGGCTGAGTGTTAGATTTTCTCTTCTTACCTGGTCCCCAAAGGAGCTGTGATTGACTGCAGTGGACCAGAACCCCTCACTGCACCCAGATTACTATTGCTTTTCTTTACCAGTTACCCCTCGAGAGCTCTTTGAGGACACTACGTGGACCCCATAGACTCAAGTTTATGGGCTACCCAATCCAGTGTCATTCCCACCAGCGGTTTTGTAACTTTAAGGATACAAATGTCCTAAGACTGCAGTTCCCTTTCAGAAGGGTTTCTGCTTGGGATGGAAAATTTTTCAAGCTTAGAATTTGCCTTTTGTTGTTCCTTGGCTTTTTTGAGTTCTTTGTCTTGCTTGAAGGTTGCCCACTCCCCACTGCTTATGCAGGCTTGCTGATTAACCCTGCATTGCTCCTTTCTCCCCCATTCCGGTGGCCCTATCCCAGGACATTTAGCAAGCCGACACATTTTTTCTTCCAAATGTGTTTACTATGGAACCAAATAGAAATTTTGGAATTGTGAAGACAAAAATACTTCTTTGGTGTCTATCACGGGGATGTTTGCTCTGATGCAGGGCCTCAAGCTTGTGTCTATGGTCCAGACAAGACTGCTCGCTTCTTGCTTGACTGTGTGTTTGAAGCAGTCTACCCTGCTCTTCACCCACAGGGCATCAGAACACCCACGCTGGTGCCTTGGTGAAGCACCAGTCAAGGGAGTTCATTCCCTCACCTTTCAACTTAAGTAGAGAATTAAAATAGCTGAAGGTAGAGAGGTTCTTTTAAAGTGAGAGGCTGAGTAATAGCTTCATGCTATAATGCAGCCCCTGACCCCACAGTGCTCTGAGGAAAGTCCACACACCATTTTGCAGTTGCCATGTTCTTCCTCCATATACCAAGGGATAGTCATGTCAGTAAATTTCGTGGATGTATCTCCTTAGCTCTGTTCACAGAGCTCATAAAGATGGACACTGAGCTTCAAAGATCATTTCTTGCTTTCTTTAAAGTATGTACTTCTTCGTCAAGTGTTAAACATTGGGGTTTTTTTTTCCAGGTTTTACCTTGTTATTTCTCAATCATATGGCTTGTTTCATAATTCAGATTCATGATTTGGCTCAAGAGCCTTTGAAGATTTTAAATAATTGCTCCAGCAAGATTCATAATTTATTAGGAAAGCACAGATTGTTGTGAAATTTTTATACATCCTTAAATAATTACCGATTTTGTTTCATATCAAGGAAAACAGTTTTGTCTGGGAAATTTGACTCTGCCATAACTATTTTTTGAATTCTTCTGAAAGCCTCTTTCTCACAGATGGCCTTCAACTTGCAATGGGGATAGTCTTTGTAATGGTAAAAATAAAATGGTGCTGTTCCCCAAGTGGCTGCAGTGAGACCATGCAGGCCGCAAAGGCAGCCATACCAGGCAGGAAACCCCCAAGTGTCCCTCGGGCCACGAGGGGCAGTGAGTCCCAGGCATGGAGCTGTGTGGTGGGTGAGAGACCGAGAGGGATAGGCATGCCATGCAGAGTGAGGTTGGATATTTATTTAGTGGGTTATGGAA
>LOJH01011742.1:13479-34187 GCA_001685095.1 Ellobius talpinus
AGAGAGAGAGAGAGAGAGAGAGAGAGAGAGAGAGAGAGAGAGAGGAGAAGAGAGGAGTTTGGGAGAGAGATGGAAAGGAAAGGGGCTCCGGCTGAAGGTGCCGGAAGGAAGATCTGCCTGCCTCAGGGATGGGAGTAGGAGCTTGTCTCCATTACAGCCTTAATAAATCTATCATTAATTAAAAAACTTATAAAGAACAAATGCCTCGACACACATCATCTGAACAAGCTGCCTTAGCAACATAGCACACTGTAAAGTATTTCTTCTCTACCCTCTAGATCTTGGAGCTGATGGTAGCTGCAGCTCTCTGCTGCCACCTAACAAGGTTAGCCCTGAAAAAGATGAAACATCAGGTTCCTACCTAATGGTCGTTTAAAACCTGTCTAGTGTTTAATGTTTAATTCAGAAATAGGAGGTTGAGCAGGGTCGAAAGAGCAAAGCAAGTTTCTAGGCAGCCAGGACCATTCCAGAGAGCACAGTCTCTGCAGTAAATCCTTAGAAGAATTTTGGACAAGTACATAGATCCACTCATCCTTGGAATTTTTACAAGAGAATGTACTGAGAGTTTATGGGGCTGAGTCTTCTAAGCATAATTCCATTTGCTACACTACCATGTAGGCATGGTTACCCCAGTGTAATAGATAAGGTAAGCCCAAGCTTACCTTATCATCTGTTCTTCATCATACTCTTATAAAATGAAATGTGTGTGAGTGTGTGTGTATGTGTGTGTTACAGCAGATCTAACCCAGAGCCTTGTGAACGCTAAACAACTCTTTGCCACTGAGCTACATACAAATTCCATTTTTTTAAGAAGATGAAGAAGGACACACAGTAATAAACCAATCTGTAGTGGTGAAACTGAGTTGGCTATGACACCACCAGCACTGTGAACCCAACATGTGTCTCCTCACTGCACCAAGCCACCACCTTTGCAAGCTGCCTGCAAAATGTTTCTTTGAGATCTGTTGTTTGGCAAACAAAACAGTCTAGGTAATGCTCTGGATTATAGACACACAAAGCAAGCTTCCTTACCTTTATAATCCAGTGAAGAAGCTCATAGTGGAACAATTTTCCCTGTATACAGATACGAGCCTCTTGTATTTGCGTAAGGAATTTGCATTGTTATACAAAATAGCCCTCATATCTATCCAGAAATGCACATGTCCATATTGACATAAAATGTCATCTTTTGACAGTTATGCAAAATGCATAAATTTTAATTGCAGGTTAAAATAAATATCTTATTGCATCTATTTAGTGTGTGTGTGTGTGTGTGATAGTGGGTTAGGGGAGTGTGTACAGAGATGAGAGGACAATTTGTGGGAGTCTATTGTCTCCTTCCACTACATGGGTCCCTGGGATGAAACCCAGGTTCTCAGCTTTGGCAGTGAGCACCCATACCCACTGAGCCATCTCCCTAACTCATCAGCCCCAAATTCTATTGAGTATAGTACATGCTTCTTAGTGCTAGATAGAATCTGAAGCTGGAAAGGGAAGCTGAAAATGAAAAAAAAAATCACTGGTTCCCCTCTGCATTTCTTACAGAAATTAAAACTAGAGCCCGAACACAGGGTAGAAGCCGTGAGTATCTGTAGCTGTCATTAAATGCGAAGAGCAGGTTCCATCCCCTCATCCTAAGCCCTTTCAGATGAGCTTTTCTGGATTAATCCCTTAGTGAGTCTAGAACATGGTATTTCAGTCCGCATGTGATATGCGTTTGGGACCCTTACTGCTCCTTACTGCTCTGCACCCTTTTAGACCAGCGCTCTAGGTGAAATCTCTCACAGTAACAAGGCCACGAGAAGAGGCAACTGAAACATATTTGATTATTAGCTCTTCCATGACTGTGTAGCTTACAGATCACAATTGGTTATGAAAGTGTTGATTGTCGTTTTGTACTATTATCTAAAGCTCTCTTTAGCATCAACAGACTAGGTCAAGCTTGGACAACCCAGTTCTCAGAGTTCATATGAAAATCGTTCGTTGTTTTGGACAATATTGATGAGCTCCATGGCTTTAGTAAGCACTGGCTGACTTAATGACATACGGCACAGCTAAGAATCAAGGCCTACACACTATTTAGATAAACCTCAGTAGTTTAATACACTGAGCCCAGACAGCCTGATAGATTAAGATAGCAATTAACTGCATGCTGCACAGGCTGGCCCAGACTTTGGATATGATGCCATTTCATGAGTGAGATTCTTTCCGGGGCAATATATAGGATGATGGCCAACCTTTAAAGATGGTGTGTGTCTGCTTGAAGACAATAGAAATCAGGAGGGAACAGTGAGCCTCAGAGTTGGAAAAACTTGATTTCAGATCCAAAAATATTTTGTGTATTACAATATAGAAACATATAATACTTCTTTAACCTAAAAATGTATCTTTTAAAGCAACATGTAAGTGCATAAGTTTATTATATCTTTAAAAATAAAACTACCCTAACTGTAAGAAATCATATGATCTAAATGCAAAATATGTATATCTGTGCAAATATGTACATATAAATTAAAATATATATGCATATATGTGCCTATCTATACATGTATGAATGCATATATTTATGAAGTTATATAATTATATATCTTATAGTTAGTATAAGTATATATGTACACACATTTATATACATATCTTTAATATGTATGTGTATATGTTTAAAAATAAATTAATTCTGGCTATATTCAGTTAGAAAGTGCTATTTCTTCATCATGTAATCTTTGGTGCTATGCTCATCCCAGCAGGTCTTAGGAACACAAAGTCAGATAGCCTCAGCCACAAGCCTCTGATGGCTGTAAGAATCATAAGACCTAGTAAGACCAGGATCTACAGAGCTATTTTCAGGCTCCATATAATTCCTAGCCAGAGACCATAAAGGGGAAAATGCTAAGAAAGTCAGAGGAAAAATAGAGAGGACAAGAAATTCTCAAGCCAAAAAGGGTGTACAGTAAGGAAATAGGCCAACACAGAATAAGAAACACATTTTATTTTGAGCCCTGAAGAATGTTGTCTTGTGAACATCAGAATGTCCTAGACTCTAAGCCAGAGCTTCAGGAGAGACACTCCTGTAACAAGAACCAAAAGCTGGGATTTGCCGTCCATGAATTCTTGCAACTTATTAGCCCTTGAGAAATTCCCAGAAGGCCCAGCAGAATCACTGCAGCAGTGGTCATGACCCACACAGGGGTCACACAGTAGATATTTACATCAAAATTCATAACAGTGGCAAAATTACAGATATAAAGTAAGTGACATAATTTGATGGTTGGGGGTCACCAGCACATGAGGAACTGTATTAAAAGGTCACAGTGTTAGTGGTTAGCAACCACTCTCTACAGTCACCATCAATTCCCAACTCTCCCATTCTTACCATGATAGTAGCATAGAAGGTTAAGTTAAAGATAAGGCACAATTCAATAGGATATTTCGATTTTATTTCACCGTAAGCATCGTCATGTCAGGAAAGGGATGGCTATCAATTTTAAATGCAGTTTTTGCTTTTTAAATAGAGCAAAGGAGAACAAAGCCTATGGTAACGCTACTGATTATTTTCTTGTGAGCTCTCTGAAGCATCACGAAGAAATGGCCAAGATTCTGGCGAAAAGGGAGCAAAAGCAACAGGAAGATGGAGCCTGGGCTGAAGCTGCACAGGGTACTGCCCCTCTGAGCCCGTATTTTACATAAAGGAGTTCAAAGCTTCTCCCAAAAAAGCTCAATTGCACATTGAGGTCACTTTTGCCTTTGAAAGTCAAGTCTCATTTCTGACTGACTCGGACTGCTCCAGGGCAGAGGTTGGTCCAGGTTCTGTTCAAGGTGGAGGAAGTCACCGAGCCGGCCATATGTTGCCATGTAATAACATGCTGTGCGGTGAGAGAAAACACTGCAATTGCTTTTCCAAAGGTTCCTGAGGGCACCAAACTTGCAAAGATTCTATGAGGAAAATACAGGTTTCCTCCTAACCTACACGTTCATAAGAACTCTCAGGAGGAGGCTGGTGAGCAAAAGGGAGATGATCTGACATCGGAAAATTTTCTTATGTCTGGTCAGTCTCCTGTTTCCGTCTTTTGTGGAGGCCTCTGTTGTGTATAAAACATTCAGTCATTGGATAGGTAGGTATCTGGCATCTATTCTGTGTTTGTGAACTTAGATAGACTCTTTAATTACCTTCAGGAACGTGAAACCTGAAGTAATTACTGGATCATGCATATCTGTTAGCGCCTTACAATTTGACTGGCTACCTTTTCACAATGTAGACGTAGGGGACCATCTTAGGAAATTGCCTTTACTAAGCTATGTGAAGCCTGGGTTTGAGTTGGTATAAAAATAAGTTATATCCTTGAAGACAAATCTGTCTGTGAGGAACCAGCAAGGATCCTTGGGGATACTCAGAAGAGCATTCTACTTACTTAACTCATTTATTCCCTCTTCCCACTATTTGGAAAATGAAACAAAGAATCACATCCCCTTCTCTTGTCCCACTCAGTTTCCTGAGACTTTCCTTGCTATTTGCCTTAATAACCCAAACTAGAATCAATTC
Source organism: Ellobius talpinus (assembly GCA_001685095.1). Classification (NCBI taxonomy): domain Eukaryota; kingdom Metazoa; phylum Chordata; class Mammalia; order Rodentia; family Cricetidae; genus Ellobius; species Ellobius talpinus. Next base: position 18,017 of record LOJH01011742.1, read on the forward strand.
CCAAAGGACAGAGTTGGATATATTCGCTACGGTGGAAGTTCTGCTTTCCATTTGTGCCAGGTGATCCCCAAATGTTTATTTATTTGTCCTTGCTAGAACCTGTGACATGCTGAGTAGTTGTCATTGGGTTGTTACTGTCTCATCTCGTCATCTCTCCTCAGTCTAATGGAACATTTATTTAACCATAGCCCATTATGGCAACTGCGTGTAAATAAAGACTATTATGTAAGGGACTAAGGAATACGGTTAAGCAAGCATAACCTTGATGTAAGATGGATCACAGCCAACAGCATTTCACATTCTTTGTTTTCCCACGCATAGCCTCATTGGATCCTCGCAGTGACCTTGAATTGCTTCCTATGGTTGTTCCTCTGTTTCACAGTGGCGGCGACAGTCTCAGAGAAATTAGGGTGATTTTCCTAAGATCACAATTTTACCTGGCAACAGTGTGTGTCAATCTATGCTTTCGGACTCCAAACTCTTTCTCAAGTCTTTGTCTCTGTGCCTTCAATCCTACATACAAATCACGGTATTACATACACCACCCAAACCACAAACTCTTGCCTTGTTTTTCAAAAGTTGTTAACAATTGCAGAGACCACCAATGTCTGGTAACTTCAGTGAAAAGAGCAGATCAATTCATGGCCAAGATGTATCCTCACCCAAATGCCCAGTGTAACTCCTGATTTTGACCTTTGTGGCTGTGAAGCTTCCCAGTTGTTTGGCTCCATTTATATCATGTGACTATTTGGGGACAGGAAAGCCCTCAGCAGAGTAAATGCCCACCCACCAGCTAAAGCCCGCAATTAACAGTTTATTCTGTATATATTTGCTTTATTGCACACCTATCTGCCTGTTCATCCTTCTTTCCAGTCAGCAATTCATATAACTTTTCTGAAATTGCAGGCATCAGTCAACTTTCCTCCTAAATAAGGTGGCACGCACTTCAGGAGCTTCCCAGCTCCGTGTGAAATTAAAAGGTACACATAGTAAATACACAAAGATTAAGTGTGCCGTTGATCAGGTTTTGTCCAAGGTAGTCATTGTTTCACTCAAACTGTGGTGTGGAGTCTCAGCCTGATTTGGACTGCCCTCCCTTCTTAGACTATCATCTACCATTTTAAGATATTTAACCATCTCTTATTTTTTTCATTTGCTACACTTTCAGGTGAAGGGAGACTTATTTTGCTTTTCCATGCAAGGATTTTCTGTTAAGATAATGTTTCTAAGATACGTTCATGTTGTTTTGAGCACAAGGAGTTAGCTATTTTTAACTGCCAGGTATAATGATATCTTTCAGGAATATACTGATTTCTTTAACCATTTCCTCTTGGTAGAAAACTAGGCTGTTTCCAGTTTGGGGTTCTTCCAAATCAATCCTACAAGCACTCTTGTAAGGATCTATCTGTGAATGTTTTTATCCATCTTAGGCAAATACTTAAGAATGTAATTGCCATGTCAGGGGATAAATGTATATTTAATTTTATAAGAAATTTCCAGAGAGTTTTCTCCAAAGCACTTGAGTCATTTTAACTCCCACTAACCATATACCAGAGTTTCTGCTGCCTCGCTGGTGCTCGCCAACGTTGGGGCTATTAGAATGGTTTTTATTCTTATTATTTTCATTATTCCAGCAGACTTTCATCATATCACTCTTATTTATGAGGCAAGGATCTTCAACAGTTGAGAGTTTCCATTTTCAAAAGATGCCTTGAGTGGTATCTGCTTTTAAGTCTTCCTGTAACTGGAACACTCAAGCTTTCTTCAGTGAACCTGGGAGAAAATGAAAGCAGGCTTATAATTTAGTGTTATTTTAACTGCTTCTGGGCTTAACCTGAGCTCCAACAGTTGAATTCTTGGTATTTTGTTGGAACTGAATCTTAGGGACTTTTTTTTTCTTTAGCATTGAGGCTTTCAGGTGATTAATCAAAATCATCGGTTTGGTTCTTAAACACAGTAAAGGGAAAAAAATCACAATACACTCACTAGTTCATAAGGTTTCTTTGGATGGATTAAGCAAGCATCATCAGGGTGCCTCTCCTGACCTAAACTTTGATAGGAAGTGAGTCATTTGGAGTAAGCACAAGTGATATTTGGAAAGTTATCACCAAGGTAAATCACTTGCAGCTCATGGAGAGGCCACAGGTCCCATTTTCAGTTTAATGTCAGTGTTTCCTTGGGTCTTGCAATTCATCCTAAGAATTTTCAAGGATGTGAGAGTGCTTTTGTTTGAGTTTTTATTTGTTTCGTTTGGGATATTTATATTTTTGATTTCCCACCACTCTGCATAATTCACAATTTGTTATGAAAAATAACCTAAATATATTTTATGCTTCTCATGAGATGCCTGTCACCCCTGCACCAAGGAGGTAGAAGCAGAAGAGTAGCACAGTCAAAGTCAACTGTAGCTACAGAGAGTCTGAGGCCAGCCTGGGCTACGAAAGACCCCGTTTAGTTGTTGAAGCCGTATTTAACTCACTGTTCGTAAGACTAGTCACATTCTAGCCACTGGACAATGTGTCCTTTTGGGCACTTTCAGGCAGAGTAGTATGCTTAAGGGCTCTAAAATGGAAAGAATAAGGCACTCATTGCAGAGGCTAATGCACTCTGCTCTGGGCATTGCAAAACACAAACACAAGCAACACCTTAGCTTTTCCTCTGCTCTTGAGGGCATTCCCTTCTTTCTCTAAGCTTCAGTTTTGTAGTTATAAAAGGATAATATGTGAGAATTAGTATACTTTTTAAGCAGGAAATTCATAAAACAGCTTTATTATTGATTAATTTTATCAGGTATATTGTTTTTCTGCCAGGCTTACTCAGCTCCTTCCCATAATATCTGTGAGGGGCACATTGACGTCAATTTCTAGAAAGCCTTCAGGAATTTGAGACACTGACAGGTGACCCCTTGGAAACAATTTTAACCAAATATCCCAGTCTCTGTACTGACTTGCCTTTCCCCAGAACATAATGCATTGCTTTTCTTCCTAGATGCAAAGCAATAAAATATCCTGGTTCAAAAGATGTGTAATGTAGTAGTGTTTTGGACTCTAAGCCCCATAGGCATATAGTTTGCTCCTTTAAATGTAAGAAGACCCTACAGCTTGGAATGACACTGTGTTGACTAGTTGTCTCACTCATAAATGTGCAGAACATGTGGCAGATTTACTGTAAGGCTTGTTTCTTTTCCTGATTTTCTTCAGTCTGCATATGAGGCACCAATGTCATAGATGAAAATAGGGAGCTGTGATTGAGATGAGCTGTGATCGAGACAGTTAGCCAGCCCGGAAAAGATCCATTTGCAATATTTTCCTTCTGCCTTGCATTTGGAATATGACATTGCCTTCAGATTTTTCTATTCAAAACTAAGTATTAACAGATAATTCATCAGGATCACTTTCTTCTTCAATTTGAGGGAACTGTTAATTGCAATATTCCTTCTAGCAGCATCATTAAGAAATAGGACACAAAGAAATTTCTAAGGATTAAAGGTGATATAAAATTGTGTGTGTGTGTGTGTGTGTGTGTGTGTTTAGGTGTTTAGATGTGTATTTAGATGTTTAGTCATGCCGGGTGGGAACACTCCCGGCAACGTGAAGATGGACGATGCCTGAAGTTTGCACAGGAGATTTCTCTTGCTTCTGACACTGGTCTAAGGCTGGCTTGATGTGAGGCAAATGAAATGAAGGTAAGGTAGTGTTTTAACTTCCAGATAAAGTCAAACTGCCCAGCAGTTCTGGGATGCACTTTGTTCTATTTGACCCCAAAAGGCCAGGATAACTGTGCAGGCGTCACAGTATGGAGGCTGAAGATTTTGCATTTTTTCTGAGTTATGTAAGTCATATGGTTAGATAAACTCTTGTTCAGCGACAAAATAAGGATTGAAAATGAAAAATAACTTTCACTTTCAAGTTCTTGGCACATATTTTTTTAATTGTTTGTTTTTAAACTATGATTCCAGAGTTTTAAAAAAGTGAACATTTTTTAAATTGATTAAATGACCCCTGAAATTTGCCACAGGTCCACTTTACAAAGAAACTAAATCTAAGTTTCACAGTATTTAATCAGATTTCATTCCATTTTAAATGAGTAAGGGCAGAAATAAAGATAACTCATTAGGATATTTAACACAATTTACCTTTAGACTGTCTTTAACCTCAAATAGAGCTGCAAGCTTATTCCTTCAGTTCACATTATTCGATGCATGCTATTCTGGTTACATATAAAGTAGTATTATGACAACAAATGAATCTTCTTCAAAGACCAAAGTGATCACTCTGTGATTTATCATATTTACATATGAATTCTGAAAAGCAAACCCCCGGGACTTTAGGTAATAATTTCAGACATAAATTCAGCACTCACACAGCTTCCGATTGCCCGGCATAGCTATTGTAACTTTATTACTGTTTTCTTTTATCATAAAATATTTATTTCATCATTAAAAACATCTGGGTTTTCATAAATTAGGCATAGCCAACAATAAAAGACTATATCTTAGATTAAGACAAAAGCTTTGATAAAAATAATTTGAAAATTGGCTCTCTAATCATATTAGGCTGGGGCCCTGATATTAGAGATGTCTTCTAAACATTAATTGAATAGACCGCGTTAGTCTTGTCTAGAAACGGGTTTTCGATCTCTTTGTAGCTAGGAGATTATTATGCATTAAGTGTATTTTGGAAATTTCTTCCTACGGCTAAATTGAAAATGTCTGATATTCTCAATTACTTCAAGCGCTTATGATTCTAAGCTCCCAGCAGAAACCGCTGCCAAGGCAGGGAGGGTGAGAGCAGTTACTCAGAAGGACACTTATGTAAGAGCCATCAGGGTGGTTACTAGCTTGAAAGCAGGAAACCCTGTATTTCAGACTCCAGGCTTTAAGGGATCGTTACTGAGTCTTTTCTCCTCTCAGAACTGAGACAAATGGCTGATGACTGAATCCTGAGACTGTCCACAGCTTTGCTCTCTCATTCCACTGCAGCCCGGAAGATGGTGAGATCCATCCCGAAATCTGCCGGCTTTACATCCAGCTGCAGTGTTGCCTAGAGATGTACACAACGGAGATGCTGAAATCCATTTGTCTGCTGGGGTCTCTTCAGTTTCATCGAAAAGGTACACACATGCCATAGGATGCCAGAAACACAGAGAAACAGAAAACAAAACTGGCCTTTCACCTAGTGTCCATGTGCAGGCCCAGGCACCCAAGCAGAAGGACTGAAATGGTCAAAAACTGCAGGACACGTGAATTAATAAAAAGCCCACATCACTGCCATCTAAATGCGTCAGGACTGAAACCATGGCAGGAACTGTCCTTAAAGGGTATTGTTTCACCACCTGTGAGTGTGACCTCTTTAAACTTCACAAAGGCTGCAAAAATATACATCAGTCTTAGGAGAGCAGTAAATGATCTCAGAGAGCCTTGTTTCTCTAAATGAAATGTTGCAAACAGGTAAATTGCATACTATGTTCCACTGACTTCAAAACAGAAGTGAACTCAGCTAGGCATGAGCAAGGGCGAACTCACTCCCTGCCCTAACTCATGCATGGATTGTAGTGACGTCAGCAATGGAGGTAACTGGTAGCTGTGGCTTCAGCATGGCTTGATGATACTTAAGATCCCCGTTTTAAGTGAGGCTCTGTCTTTGAGGTGTTGACTTTCCTCTCAAGCTGCCTTCTCCCACAGTAGGAAACTGACTATCAAGTCCCTGTCTATCATCTGTATACATCATTTGACTCATAAAGAAGGGGAAACATCTCCCAATTATAAAACAAAAGATCCAGGCTTCATTCTAACTAAAACAACTTCTTTCTTGAGTCATGGACGGCTAGAATTCCACTGATTGGCTTAAGCAAGTAAGGTCTGTCCACGAAGCAAGGAGTTGGCTCAGCTCCATTCATTCAGCGCTATACATAACATGATAGGAGGGGTAGAATAGAAGGCTGCTCAGCTTCCGTTCCTAAAGTATTTGACTTATATTTTCTTTTTAGTTCATCAAAGTACTCCTTGGAAACATCCTGAGTGTGAACTTTCTGTGCTTTAGGCCAGGAAAATGGAAACTGAGAACACATAGAGTGTACTTGGTGCCTGTGGTTTAGATTCAAAGATAAGGAAGTTCACTAAGCCTCCNGGGGGGACTTCAGACAACAAAACAGTTAAAGATTTGAAATCAAATGAGTATTGCAATTTGGTGACAACAAAATGATGTGATAATTTAGTAGTAAACATTAAATTTCATGTATGCATATATGTGTATGTACACACACAGCTGAAGTAAAAGCAGGAGTTTTGTTGCACTGTTCCAAAGACAGGATAACATTTTCTCAATATATGAGTATTATTTCTTTTTCTTTGTCTTCTTAAAGACTAGTCTTCCAGAAATAAAGCATTTAACTGGGAGCTTGTTTACAGTTTTCAAGGCTTAGTCTATCCACTATCATCGTGGCAGGGAGCATGGCAGCAGGCATGGCAGGCATGGTGCTGGAGGAGTGGTTGAGATTTACGTCCTGATCTGTGGCCAGACACACACACACACACACACACACACACACACACACACAGAGGGGGTGGGGGGGAAGGGAGGGAGAAAGAGAGAGAGAAACAGAGAGTCAGAGACAGAGACTTGACCTGGCATGAACTTTTGAAACCTCCATATCAACCCCCAGTGATACACTTCCTCCAACAAGGCCACACCTCCCAGTCCAGCAGTTCTCAACCCATGAGTCTCAATCTCTTAGCGGAATCAAATGACCCCTTCACAGGGGTCGCCTAAGACCATTGGAAAACACAGATATTTATATTACCATTCATAACAGTAGCAAAATTACAGTTATGAAGTAGCAACAAAATAATTCTAGGGTTGCAGGTCCCCACACCATGAGGAACTGCATCAAAGGGCTGCAGTATTAGGAGGGCTGCGAACCACTTCCCTCATCCTTTGCACGTGGTGTCCCCCCCTGCTGCCAAAACACTCAACTATGTGAGCCAATTGGAACCATTCTTTGCTGCCTCTACCCCTGCAGGCATTAGGAATAGAGGGTCACACATCTACCTCTGTTTTATGTGGAGCTGGGGCTTGAACTCAGGGCTTTATGTATGCTAAATGCTCACTCTAACAACTGAGCTACGTGCTCAGCCCCACAACTAACTATTGAAAGGAAACTAACTCCTCTGTTAGTTCTTTAAATTAAAAGGGATTCCTTGCACTGGTTGTTCCCTTGCATGTGCTCTCAAGAACAAATAAAAGCACATCCTTTCACACTGGAGCAGTTCTTTGCTCTTCGTTGCCTCCTGTCTTCATTGACAGGCTGTTTACCCTCCCTTTCTGACTTTCTATTTTAAAAAAAATAATAATAATAATTAAGGCTGGAGTTGTAGCACAGTGGTAGAGCTCTTGCCTTAGGTTCTAATCAGAGAACTACAAATTAATTAACTAATTTTGGTTTTGAACTCATAGCAATCCTCTTGCCTTGGTCTCCACAGTGCTGAGATTACAAGCATCAGCCACTTGTTCAAGGCAGCAGTGAAACTTCTAACACCTGCCGTCAAGCCTGCTTTTAAGAAAGAAAAGGAAAGGGATATTCTCTAAAAGTTTACACATAGTATGTTGAAAGCCCAAAGGGGTCTACAAAAGCAGTCCTAGAAATAACGACTGTGTTCAACAGGATCAAGGGTACAAAGCGAGCCTCCAAAAGCAAGAGCATCTCTACATAGTAGCAGTGAACAGACAGACACCCAAATTAAAGGTGCACTGTCCTCAATTACCACTAAATTTATTTATTTATCCATTTATATGTATCTAAAATCTCATCAGGATTTGTGGTTGAAATTATAAAATGGAAGAAATAAAAGAACTCCTAAATTGGTCCCTAGGTCCAATGAAATTTATACCAATTTAGCAAAAGCCAGGTTAACTCTGAATATAAACAAACTTATTTTAAAATTTGTACATAGGGACTGGAAGCAAGATTTCTCAGTGGGTGGTGGTACTTGCTGCCAAATCTGCCCTCGTGAGTTAACTTTCCATAATCCATACAGTAGAAGTAGAGAATCAGCTCACAATGGCTGTGACTGTATGCACAAGACCTGTACAGTATCAAACCAGCCAAAAATTCTGCATGAATGGAGGAATGGCTCATGAATCCCTACCCTAGCTGAAGAGTTATTGGCAATTGATGACTGCTGGGAGAGATAGGGTCAGTTTCATTCAGGGATGTGGCCTCTGAGAGGCTACCCATGCTCCAGTTAATGATGCTACGGTCATGTACGTTCTAGCAACACCAAGTAGACTTAGTGACTTTATTAAAAGAGCACATGAGACTGGGAGGAAAAGGTGGTGGAGGACAGGAGGAAGAATTGGGAAGATAATACATATAATTCATATAATAAATTCTCAAACAATAAAACTATAAAATAAATAGTGGCAAAAGTGTTTGGGAAGCAGAAGCAGGAGGGTTACAGCAAGTTCAAGACCATCCTAGTATACATAGCAAGTCTTTGGAGGGGGAGAGAAAGAGAGAGAGAGAGAGAGAGAGAGAGAGAGAACCACTAAGTATATGAAAATATGATAATATCATTAGCCATCAAGAAAATGCAAGCTAAAACTGCAATGAGATTCCATCATGCCTATCAGAATAACCAGACACAGTATCAGCTTAGGTCCCATCAGTAGATGAATGGATAATGATAATGCAGCATGCATAGACAATAAGGTATTGAACAATCATAAAGAATGAAATCATGTTGTTTCAAGAAAAAAAGATTGAGCTAGAAATCATCATATTACTTTAAATAAACTAGACCCAGAAAGTAAATAACAAATTAATAAATAAGCCTACATCTTCTGCTTTAACACCTAACTGCCTATGCATAAATCCTAAAAAGAGAACACCTGACAGTGTCTTTGATTTTTTTCATGTAATATTAAATTTCCTATTGGATTTCTGATTGCTCTGAAGTCATTATTATTTAGAATTGAATCCTCTTAAAATCCAGAGTGGTAGGTGCCTTCGATCAGAACGAGCCTCATGATAATGATTCCAGTAGCCTGTCTGCTCTGTGAACACTTTACATTTGAAGTGGGTAATGGTTCTCACTATTCAATCACAGGACATCAGCATTATGACCATGCCATGGTTAAGATGCCAAGTGTCCATTCCTGCCCTGAACTTACTAAATCAAAGTTTCCTCTAAAGAAGCAATTCCTGGGAAAATATTAAGAGAATAATTACTAAAACATTGCTTCATCTGAGTATACCTGACAACCACGTGTAATCAGCAGCCCATGTGCAGTTACTCTTTTTTGGAAATACGTCCCTTCTTTCTCACATGATGCAGACATAGAGTCTCACTATCCTCAGAAGTCTCTTGGATTCACACACCTGAAAGCTAGCATTGTCTCCGTACCAGTAGAGTTACAGTAATCCTAAGAGGTGATTTCTTTTTGTTGAGAAAGTCCCAGTTACTCTAGAAGTAAAAAAAAATAGAAATATGTGTGATTAAATCCTATGTTGAAGAAAAGTCACTAGTGGTAGGCACCAAGGAAAATGTCATTAAACCAGAGGACAATACGACACTAGAAGCATATGCATGAAAGTACATATTTGAGAAGTTTCCTAAAAATTTCTAGAATGGGAACTAAAACAGTACCAGCATTTAAATAAAGGATGGAAAGGTTCCATTAAAGAAATCATGAATTTTCCAATCCTATGTTTGTATAATACATCCTTTCTATTTCTTTCTTCTTTCTATTAATCCCCATGTTGAACCTAAGAAGTCGACTCTCTATTGCTATTTTTGACTCCTGTTTTGTTTATATTATGTTTGAAGTCACATTCCTGTTATCAGAATAACAGAAAATGTCAGCTTATATCACTAGGTTTTGCTCTTTCTTGCATATCATTGGTAGCTATAGAATAGCTTGTCTATACTCAGAAAACCTCCATCCAATGCTATATATATAAAGTCTTCTGTGGTCTCCCTTGGTGGTATGGGTTGAGAAGAGAAATATTTGACTGCAGTGACCAGAAATGAGTTGAGGAAAAAATTGGTTCACAGCCTGCAGCACGTGAGTGTTAAGCTTGAAGAGAAGAACTGGGGATAATAAGACATATGATGTGTTCCTAAAACTTAGAGTAGATGCTGTAAAATTAGATTGAGAGAGGTCAACATGCGTGAGAATCCTGACTGCAGAACTGGACGACAGGAGATAGGAAACGTAGAAGAGATGTGAGCTAATCTGCCCTACCAGGGCTTTGAACGGAGATGTGCAAGGAGAAGTGCGGATAGACCTGAAGGAGCCATGCAGCAGAAACTGGAGTAGAGATGCTTACAAATGCCAGGTGAGGTGAGAGAAGTTACAGGAAAAGATCGAGAGGCCATTCTTCTTTCCCACGACTGATACATATGCATTGCATTTTACGTATGATTTATTCTATGTGTCACATATCAGCAAAGAGGCAGCATTTATGTCTCAAATTCTGAGAGTTAAGATGGCAGGTGACTTTTCCAGGATATTATGTTGTTTATGCAAACAATGGTACCTCCATTGTACCTTCAGGCTAGGGAATGACCTAGGCAGAGAACACCCACTAAGAATCTCTTTTTTTAATATTCTAAAAAATAACTTGTGGGTTTTTATTTTATGTGCATTGGTGTTTTGCCTCCACACATGTCTGTGTGAGGGTGTTGGATACCCTGGAACTGGAAATACAAGCAGTTGTGTGCTCCCATGCGAGTATTGGTAATTGAACTCAAATCCTCCAGGAAGAGCAGCCAGTCCTCTTAACTGCTGTCTCTCCAGCCTCCCCACCAGGTGTCTTAATACCCACCTCACTGTCCTCCTCCACCCACTCCTCCTTTCCCCGTAATGGGTATTGAGCCCAGGCCCTTTGCTCTGCCAATGCTCTACCATTGAGTTACATTCCTTGGCCCTACTCTTCTTCTCTGTCCTCCGCTCCAGCCCACCTTTGTCTCTCTCAGAAGTCAGGTGGTCCCCAGAATCCCCAGGGACTTGTAGTCCTCCCTTTCTGATCAGGACTTCTACCTGATGTGTTGCTCCTAATGTTTTGAGAAAAGCTGATGCTTTTAAAATCTTTAGGTGAGCTCCTTTCTCTTCCCTCTGGGTAGATGCTGAAGGTTGACCATTGCTCTCTTCTTTAACTTTCCATGTCTGTCAAGGAAAGGAAATATCATTGTAATTGAGTTTCTAGACAGATTTCTATCAAAGCCTCCTGTTTTTTGTATTGGGCTGGGATTAAATAGGGACACTGAACTGCTTCATAGCAAGTTGAACACGCAGTTTATTCTTACCTCTGTGCACCTCCCTAGCTCACCAGAAGCTCATATACTGTCGTATAGCTCGTTTAGTTTTTCTATTGTATTGCACAGAGTATACATTTATGTTTTAGAGATAAAGGGCATAAAGGTCACTTCAAGAGTTGAGACTATGGCTTTTTTTTTTCTAGGAATGTATGCCCCAAATCATTTTAAGGCTCCCGCAGTGAGCTTGCATTTAATAACAAAGATTGTCCTCTTCCAATTAAGCAAATTTGTATCCTTGGTCTCAATAGCATTTCAAAGAATCTTCTTGCAAATTCTGTGCTCTGTGTATAGAAATTTTTGCTATCTCATATGCCTGATTGGCACAAGGCATTTGGAAATATTATATGCTTTGTAAGATCATGTTTCTGCCAAAGAAATGAAGAAAAATATTCCTAAAGTGATTTTCCTTTTTCATGGCCAACAAAATTAAAGCAAATTACAGCTATGTGGAGTAAAAACTATGTTTAATAAACACTATTGGGTTCTATCAGGTACAGTGTGGCCTCCGAAAAGCTGTTTCTAGAGGAAGATGACAGATGGGAATAATTTTAGTCATTTGGTAGTTTGATATTCTAACACTTTTCAGTTGCAAACGGGAGTGCTGCTTCCTATCATCTCATTTCTGTGTTTACAGTGGAAAATATTTGTTCTCGTCTAGTCACACCTAGTTAGGGAAGAAATCTGTCCCCATTGCTAACTGCATGCCTTATGTTGACCATTGATGCCTGCTTCCTGCCACTGGATGAAGGGAGCTCACAGGTTTCCTTCACTCTGCTGACAGAAAGTGGGGTCGGGCTGCTGTGGGAACTGAAAAATCCTGCTTTGTTGACCACTGTTTTCTTCTTGCTTTCTCTTCCCCCATTCACTCATTTATGAGAACTTCCATCTGAACTTGCTTTTTCTGCCCTTTTCCTGGTCTTGCATTGCTTTCATGTTGCCCTCTCTGACTCTTCTTGCCTCTCAGTCACAGCTTGCAGCAAAAGTGCCCCCTGGTCATTTGAGGGCATGAGACACCCATCCTTTTGGGATTAGATGGATTCTTCCTCTGAAATGTACTGTCATGCTAAATTCAGATTTAAAAAACATGTAGAGATGTGCTGACTAAAAGGTAAAGAAGGAAATGGTAAAAATTGAAAAAGTCTTTCTACAAAACTGGATTGGGAGCCTGGGAACCGATAACTCAAGACATACTAATGGAAATTAATGGCCCAGATTCAGTGAATTTCAAGATGAACTCACAACAAGAATAGGTCACAGGCCAAAAAAAAAAAAATTCCAGTGTATCCAGAATCATGCTAACTAACACAAAGGAAATGATCCCCATGAACAAAAGAGATGAGAAAAAAGAAAAAAAAGGCAAAAATAGAATTTAGCCACGAGTAAATACTTTATTTTCCGGTGAAAGAAGGAGCAATTAATACTAAAATAGAACAACGAGTAAGAGAAAATGAAGCAAAACTAAATCCTAAAATAGGGGCTATGATAGAAAAAGATTCTCTTTTGTACTTAAGTAAGAAATTCGGTTATAAGTAACATTATCTGTTATATGTGAGGTAGTACTCTCTGTGCTGAAAGCCGGCAGTGATGGAGGTTGCTAGGGCCCTGTTCTCATGGAGTGTGCAGTCTAGAGGGAGGGAAAGGGAGACAAGATAAGGAAGGAGAAAGAAAGGGGAGGAAAGAAGGAAGTGGGAAGGAGGGAAAAGGAAGGAAATGAGGGAGGGGGAAAGGCTGGACAATCAAAGTTTCTAAAACTCCAAAATATGAAGATAATTGAAATTGATCATACAATGTGATTAAATGGGATGAAATGGCTACTTTAGATGGGGTTATCAAAGTTCTCTGAGGACACACCGTTGAATCTGACCTGAATGGCAAAAAGGTAGCATCTTCACCACAAACACAAAACACCTTCAAACCAAGAAAGCCTACCCTTTTTAAAATATACACATCGCCAGATTCTATAGTCCTAAGGATGACCTAAACACATCTATTAATTCTATCTCTGTGTTCTGTGACAGAACTTCAAATAATAAGATATTGTAGCCAGGAGGTGGTGGCACATGCCTTTAATCCCAGCACTCAGGAGGCAGAGGCNCACACACACACACACACACACACACAAACCTCTTAGCAAATAAGATACTGTATAGGTTAACCTGATGCCCATTATGGAAAAGTTGCAATTTAGTTAGCCACACTGGAAATGCATCTTGCACACTGCTCTGCCCTGTTACAGGATTGAGGTAAACCGAAGCCTCATGCACACACGTGTCTTCAATTGTTTTCTCTCTCATGTTCTGAGGGAACCTGGTCCTTCTGCTTTCTCACACAACTATATGGGGCCAGCATGAGAGCGGCTATGCCAGGGTCACTATTGGCTCTCTGGTGCCACAAGGAGGACAGAAAGGGACAGTGAACCTTGAGGTTGGGGGCTAGGGCCTCATCACTTCTGGATTTGAAATTATTTATTTCCGGATTCTATGGCAAAGAAGGAGTCCTGTGTTTAGCATAACCATTATCCTCTGCCGCACGCTTTGTGGTCCAATACATATCTTCTCATCATCATGTAGAAAAGCCGTGAAACTATTTTTTTAACATAAACAACTTGCTGAATTTAACATAAACAACTTCCATCTAAAGCACATACTTCCTAAAGCATGAGAAGGTGCAAGTAGGTTACTTAACACATACCCTGTGTTTCTTCAGTTGTTTGCACAGTACAGAGTCAGAAAAGTGGAAACACATGAGCGCAAGAGCCAATCTGAATAGGCAGCTGGGTATCTAACGCAAACTGTGTCTAGTTTGTTTGTTCTTCTCATTCAGTCAGTACAAAAACTGACCTGGAAGTCTCTTCTGTGAGGACTGTCCCTACAGACGATCTGTCAGGAGCAAAGAGGACATAGGAAACTTGTCCCTGCCGTTAAAGAAATGGCAGGGCTGTGATACACTATGAGCTCAGGGAAGAGTGACTTGTTGATCCCTGCGCAGAAGTACCCAAATGGGTAATATGGACTTGCTGGACCCTAGAGACCAAACTAAGGACCCACAAGGAGACCCTGTCAATGACAGCATCTCCCACGGTCACTGAGTGGCTGAAGAAAGAGGAAAAAAGCAACAATGAAAGATAAAGGAGGGGGGATGTATGAAAATGAAGGCAGGGACAAAGGAGTGTAGGACTAAAGGAAGAGAAGAGATCTCTAGAGGTGGGTGTGACCAAAGGATCCCCATCCAGCCTTCTCATCAGTTGTGGACTTGTGAGGTGGGAAGACTCTGTGGCTCTCCTGGGAGGGCTCATACCTGATGTGGGCTTCTTCCTCCCGAGATACTGACCATTGCTAATGAGTGTGAGAATATCTAACCTTCCTTTCCATGGATGGTTTCTCTTGACTTTCCCTCAAACATGCCTCTTAAGTTATCCATAAACAGGCTAAAAATATATGCGAATCCCCAAGGAGCTAAAAGCAAACGGCTTTGCATGACCCTAAGGGACGTGGCCCCAACTTCAGTGGCCTGGTAGCAAAGAGCAAAGCAGCTGTCTTAGCACGAGTTCAAGGTGCTCTGCAGGCCCTCGTCCTGATCACTAACCCCTCCCCTGAGCAAATATTTGTTCACTGAGGCCTGAAATTGATTTTTCAGGGGACAGAACCTTTCATTTCATAATAGGAAATGATTTTGGATGCACAGTCACTCTCTTAGGCAAAGCAAATTATGGCTTTGGAGTCACCATTTGGAAGCATGCTGATCCCTTTCCTAAGAGCAAGGCAGGGGGCCCAACCTGGTCTTAGATAAGTGTCCCATTCCAAGGACAGACAGGCAAAGGAGGCAAACTGGGAGCAAAGACCTCAAACTGATTACTCATAGGGTGCGTAGAGTACAATCTTTCCTGCTAAGTCCCATGTAGTTCAGAAAAACAAAGTGACCCTGATAACTTCTTCAGTCTCACAGACCACCAGTAATATCCCATATTTTCCCCCTACACCCAACTCTGGTACACACAAAGTATCTTGAACTATGTTGTAGAATCTCAAGAGAAATGTTGTTCTCTGTGTATCCTTCTGCCTGGGATAATACGGAACATTCTACCCAGCTCCTCACCCATCCCCTCCCCCTAGACCATCCTTGAACTTGATTAAAAGCCCTAATTTAGATATGACTTCCTGCAGAAACACTAAATGCTCCTGAAACACTAAATCTAGACTGGTCCCTGTCCGTCAAGCATGCCCGTGGTGCTGCTGATGGCGCATTACACAAAGGTTGTCATTTCTTACCTGGATTCCTGTCTGTTGAGCTCTGTAGATTCTGGTGGTCTTGAATGTATCTTCATCATCTAAAGCAGTGCCTGGAGCAAAGATTCAAGCAATGATTATTGGATAACTAGATGAATTATTTGCATTCTTCAGCCTATGTTAACAGAAAGGAAATTTGATTAAAGAGGAAAACGTAACAGAAATGTTGACCTAAACTTGTGGACATTTCCCTTCCTAGTTAAGAAAAAAGTTTTCATCAAAATAACAGAAAAAACATACTGGGAAAATAATAAATCTGTATTAGTTTGTCAGGGTGGGGTAGTTGTTTTGTGAAATAATGCCATTATCTCATTTGATGAGAACAGTAAGTTTATTCATTCATGGTATTGTCCAATGATGTCAGAATTAGGGTGGAATATCTACCCAGCTTTCAGAAAGCATGGGAGATCCTACAGGAGAATGTTTAGGGTCCAGAAGAGTGCATTGTCCGTAACTCTGTCACATGGCCCTTTCCAACTGTAAGGAAAAAAGGAAAGTAGAGGGCTGGCTGGAGATGGCTCAGCGGTTAAGAACACTGGCTGCTCTTCCAGAGGTCCTGAGTTCA
>LOJH01011743.1:10025-21280 GCA_001685095.1 Ellobius talpinus
TGTATTAATTAGATCACTGCTTGGCCCATTAGCTCTAGCTTCTTATTGACTAGCTCTTACATGTTAATTTCGCCCATCTCCATTATTCTGTTTGTCGCCATGTGGCAGTGACTTACCCGGCAAAGTTCCCGCATTTGTCTCCACCGCGGTTACATGGCTTCTCCCTGACTCCGCCTTCTTTCTCTCAGCATTCCATTTAGTTTTCCCTTAGCTCTGTCCTCCTACCCTACCAGGCCAAGTCAGTTTCTTTATTAACCAATGGTATTCACAGCATACAAAGGGGAATCCTACGTCTTATGAGGGTTTAGTAAGTCAAGGTGCATCCACATCATGGGCTATCAGACAGTGGGTATAACTTAGTCAATTTAAGAAATAAATAGACCTAAGTTTCCCTTTCCCCCAGACTAGTCTTCTCCATCAAATACACGTCTCTTGTCTTTATTACAGAAAATGAATTCATTCATAAATTTTGCAGTGAGTTCTTGAGTCATCCATTAGTTAAGCAGGAAGGAAACTATATGTGGAGCCACAGAATTCCAACTTGCATCCCATTTACTCTGTTTATTCTCTAGGAAGCCGTAAGGAAATCATTTTGCCTCCATGACTGTGAGAAAAGAATTGTGCTCCTTCCAACATGAGGATCAAAACAAACAGGTTTAATCACAGAGGGATTGGCTGGCTTTGTCGCATTGGGACTTGGTAATGGAAAAAATAAAACCAAGATGAAAATATCAGGCTCCAACAAGGCTGAGAATATTATCCAACAGTTGAATCGAAGGATTGAGTGAAGCATATACAGGGGATTAGAGATATTAAATATTTGGCTCACAATGTCTGAGTCCATTTGAGTGTGTTGGAAAGATTGCCTGTTGTCCCCCCTCATTGCATTCTCTTCTTCAATAATAATAGAAATGCCTTGTCCAACACCAATTGCAATGACTTTTCTCTGCTTCCCTTTAAGGGAACTTTAGCCATGTGATTAAGATGTACCTAGTAGGACACCTTGTGTGTGTGGTTTGTGGTGGCTCCCTCCAGGGAAGGATGCTGTGTCTCTGTGTCTTTTCTTTTGGAATGTAGACATGGTGGTAAGCCAACTTACCCTACCCTGACTGTCAGACCTGAGGAGTATTCTTTGCAAATATCCCATGAACATTGGTTCAATACAAATACCAATAATACAAATTCCTGGCTTTGACCAGGAATTTGAAGACGCAAAGTAAGGGGCAACCATAAGAAAACACCACAGATTGGTTAATTTCCACATCAGAAATTTATTTCTCAAAGTTGTTGAGGATGAGAGTCGAGATTCAGATGTTGGAAGATTTAATTCTTTTCATGGGCTTTATTCCTGGGTGCAGGCAGATGGATTATAGCCATGATATCCCTGTATAACATTTTTTCTGTGCATGTCAGGGAGGAAGGAGGGAGGGAAGGAAGGGGAGAGAAAGTGACTATGGGAAAGAAAAAAAAAACCAAACCAATGTTATCAAATTCAAGTTCTACTCTTTCAATTTCATTTAACCTTAATTACGTCTCCCAAGGCCCAGCCTCCAGATACAGGCACACCGGGCTTAAACACACATATGGCCGTAGACATGAGCCAGATACAGTTCTGCCTGCAACAGTCCTGTTGCTCCATGGACCTGTACCTCTGTGCATTGTTATTGTCAGAGAGAGATGGAGATACTTGGGAAATGCAGGGGAAGCACCTGCATCTGTCAATACTGGTTGAGTCACTTGTGTTGTGCATTCTGGAAATCATAGCCTGTACCTAAATCCTTGGCATACATTTATGAAATTGAATTAAGTTGGGGATATATCTACATAGTAACAGAGAATACTATTTTTCCGCTGTTAATACAAAGTATTCAAGTTTTGCTGGTAGTTATGGTGAAGAATTCACATCTTCTCTTGACTGTTGAACTTCGGTTGGATTTTAATCTTCACCCACTAGTGGACAACAGTTTCCTAGATCGTTTATTATTAGCCTGTAACAGGAGCTCACCAGTGTTTATGACTAGGTGTCTCTTGGTATTTTCTCTTTGCCCAGACAGAGATCCCTCAGGTGAATCGCTTTTTTCTTTCCTGACCTTTACCGTTAAAATCTAGCATGTTGATGCTCATTTAGAGAATCTCTCATGTGGCTAAAAATATGAGAAATTAACTAATAAAATAACTTTAGGATTAGACTACCTTCATGTTAAGAAATATTTTTAAAATGCATTTAAATTTATATATACTTTAAAAAAAAGATTGTGTGTTTTTGTTATAAGAACATTGGGCAATGATTCTAGGTGGACTATGTCTTAGGGAACTAAATTTTTAAAAAGTTAAAAATATATTTAACAAACTAACTGATGGGCTTTGGGGAGTGGGTTGGTTTTTTCTTTTTTTGCCAACAGTTTCCTAAGAATTTATCTTCAAATGAAGCATTCCTCCTGGTAGTAATCATCTGAGAATGCTGAAGGCCATGTTTCACAGAAAAACCTTGAGTATTCTACATTTCAGGTGATGGGTGGTGTCAGAGTAGGGACCCAGCCACAGACTCTGTCACATGGATGGAGGCCGCCATTCTGGCAGTCTGAGTGTGAAGCGCATGGGACTCTGGCAAGAGCAATGGGGTCTGAGCAGGAAAGGTTCTGAGAGTAGTGCGCTGGGTGTTGAGCATATCAGGGAGTGGTGAGATGACCTCACTGCAGCAGAGGAGGGGGTTCCATGGCTTCCTCTACAATGAGAAGGAAACTGCAGTTTAATAAATTCAAAGGATCCTCAAGAAGACACTCGTCATGTGACTTGTAAATCACTGCTATTGTTCTGGTTGCATTCAGGTCTCAGTCTCTCCTCCCCCCTCTCCTCCACAGGTCTCCAACCTGCTTCTTTCTCTCCCTCTCTTCGAAGTTATTCGTTCTGGGTAAAGGGAAATACCTTGATAGACTCTTATCACGTCCTCCTGCTGTGTGCTCTTAGCCTCATTATCTTTTCCTAAGACTTAATTTCCTGGATTTGTATATGACAAATTGATAAGCATATGTAACTCCACTATCCTCAAAATTTAACTAAAACAAGAGTGGTTTGTTATTACTGTTACGATTTTCTGTTCCTATTTCACAACTTTCTACACCTCTCTACACTTAGTTAAAAAAATAAATGGCATAAAGCAAAAGAACCGTGGAAATTCAAGGCTGAGCCAGGTCCTGAATTCCTATGTGTAGTATGGATGCTCTTGTTCCAAATGCTGAAGCTTTTCCAGTGCCCTGCACTCAAGAGGCTGGCACTTGGTGTAAAGGTAGCTTTCTCTATTGTGTACATACAGCTCTCTGGCTGCCATGGGCATTTCTTTCCTCATTGAGATTTGCTTTGGATATTAAGTAAACTGTGGTCAGCACAAATGGGCCCTGGCCTCTACAGCTATCCTCCAGGAAGGACACCTCCAGTATGATGAGGCTTTTTTTTCTCTCCCACAAGAGAAGTTACTGTTAATCTAGTTAAGAAGACACAGACACAGGCTCCTACTTATGTCTGTCTGTGGCTTGTTGCACTGATCATTACACATTGGTGAGCCCCTTACAAGCAAGCTGCCAACCAGGCTAAACTGTCTGCTGGGAAATTTGAGGAAAATGTTAACTGGGGGTGAGTACTAGCTTGCCAAATTCACAGCGCACCCTGACATTTAGGAGACATTCTCATCTGTAGCCTAGTATCCCCACCTCCCCACTGCCTTAGTGTGATGAATTCCTTCCTTGCAGGGTGGAGTGCACTGAACTAAAGTGCAAGCTCACAGCTTACATCTGGCCAGGGGACAGAAAGATTGGCCCATGTAGACTTTATGGACCAACAACTGCTGGCCTCATGGAACCAAGGCCTTCTGGGAGTTCAGATGCCTGAGGTGACTTTTTGCCAGCATATCGTTATTATCAGACCCCCTCATCAGAGGCATACAGGGGGATTTTGGAGTTTGCCAGCAGGTCACATGTAGCTCGGCCTCCAGCATGGCTCAGTGCATGCATAACCTCTGGTGAGAACAATTTCAATGCACCATTAATCCCTTGATGGTCACGAGTAACTGTACCCTGTGGGGTTCCAGTGGCAGGGCAAACAGCATTTAGGTTTTCATAATTTAGCCATGAAGCCAGAAGACTTAGCTCTGCATCTTGGTCTACACTGTTGTTCTGAATTCAGTTTGTTAATCATTTTTATTTTAGGAGCCCATTCATTGGCTCCACTTGTGAACGCCAGTACAGGCACAGAGGCAATGTTCTTGCTTCCTGTTGAAAGTGAGCACATAGAGAAAGGACAGGAGCCTTGATGCATCTATGCTCATCCCAGTGAGCATGGCACCTGGAAAACTGTGCTGGTGGATATAGGGGAGCCAAGTGGAAATAGTTTTTTAAATTGAACTATGAATTTACCTGCTGCATTATTTCAATTCTCACACCATTTGTTTGTTTGTTTGTTCAGTGCATTGTGGTTGGGGGGGTCAGAGACCACTCATGGGAGCTGTTTCTCTTCTTCCACCATGTGGGTTTTAGGGATCAAATTCGGGTCCTCAGACTTTGCAACAAGTGTTCTGACCCGGTGAACCGTCTTGCTGGACCCTGTCTACTCTTTAGGGTGAAACAGGAGCTAACTGTTAATCAGGGCTCTCTGGGCAAGCAGGAGTGTAGCTAAATAGATAACACAAAGGATACTTATTAGTTTGGCTTGTGCTGTGCATCCAATAATGGAAGGGCTGAGAGCAGTGGTCCCGTTAGGTGCTGGGGGCCTGAAGGATTCCTGGACATCCATTGGTCATCAGTCCATGTTGGAAAGCAGAAGAAAGCAGACTCTTATTCCAGTGAGGGTTAGCATAAGTGGGGTGGGGCTCATCACCAGCAGTGGGTGAAGGTGGGCAGATAAAACTCAACAGCTTTTCATTTGGATCTCTTTACATCTGGGCCACCACAAGAAGGGGCAATCTGCTTCACCCTTTAGTCAACCCTCCCAGGAAATACACCCTCAGGCCTGCAGAGAAGCCTGTTTCTTAGCTGATTCTAGATCCAATCAAGCTGATAAGCAAGATCGACCATCACACTGACAGGCACCAGTGTTGTGGGACCACGCTCTAGGGCGTCATTCTGATAATTTTAGAAAGAAAAACGATGACAATAATGCTGACTTCTGTGGTTCAAATGTATTCCTTCCAAAATCCAAAACGAAACTTAATCCTCAATGCTATCTGAAGATGGGGTCTATGGGACTCGAATAATATTGAGGTCTCTACCTCAACAGTGGGGTTAAAGCTTTTCCCACACCATCCCTTCCACCATGGTGCAAGTTCAAGGTGTCGTCCTGGAAGCAGAAAAAGCCTCTAGGACTATGAAAAAAAAGTCTTTTTTTAATAAATTGACCAGACTCGGATACTTTGTTATAACAGCTCACAGTAACTAACACATCATCATTGAAATAAAGTTCAAAATCAGTCATACTGCCCTCGAGACATGCTGCCAGGACCAGTAGGAAAAAAAAGTATTACATGACCAGCGTATGAATGGTTAGAGCATACTTAGGTGTTGGTGGTGGCTAAACCGGAGGATGGTACTCAGATTCCATATATGCTTAGGTAGGACTCAGGGAAAGGTATGGCTACGGAAGTTTCTGGTCAAGGGAAATGACAGAGAAATGGCCCTGGGAAGCCAATTAGCATTGTAGGTTAGCAAACTGAGTCTCCCTCCTGTCTGCAATTAACGAAATTCCAGACCTGTAAGAGAAAAATACACATAATCTGATCTGGCCTATTATATTGCCAGTAGAGAAATGGCCAAACAGGTGAAATGACTTGTCTGAGAGAAAAGAGTTGGCTGGCGGCAGAGGCGCCTATGCCTACAATGTGGATTTCTGATGTTCAGAGTGGAATCAATAGGAAGAATGTTTCTGATGAGAACTCAACACACACACTTAGCACACTTAGGATTTCTCCCCATTTCTCCCAGCCGTGACTGTGTCCAAATTCCCAGAAACTCTAAATGTGAATTTGCAGTCATAACTAAGTGGAGGTTCTTGAGATAGTATCCTATGTAGGTGAGTTCTAAATACAACCGGGGGGTCTTGAAGAGAAAAACATGGGCAGAAAAGAAGGCAACAAGACCACAAGCACATGAATTAGATTAGGCAGGAAAAAAAAAGAAAGAAAAGAAAAAGGCACCAAACACCTGAATCTGGAAGAGCCAGGAGAAGTCCCCTCCTTCCCCACCCTCCTTCAGGTTTCTGGATCCCAAAGCCTTGTAAGAATACATTTCTGTTACTTTAAGCCTCGCATTGACTGTGGCATGTCACTGCACACATTACATACTGAGGAAGAAAATCCCATTTCTTCATTCTGCTGTTAGTTCTTGTCTGCCTTGAATGAGGGTATTCACAGATCACTTCTTAGCTTAAGTAAATGGCAGTTAGTGCTACCAGAACGCCCGGCTCAGCACCACAACCTCCCTGGGATCCAGGGTAATGTACTGGAGAGACAACCCAGTTTGGCTCATTGACTCTTAGGAAATTTTATTGATCTCATGATGCCTTCTGGCATCTTGGGGACAGGCAGTAAAATACTTCAAGCTTTTTCCAGTCTTCAGTAAGGAATTTCATTAGTATTGATACTGTTTTTATGTCTATTCATGTTGTATAATTTCCCCCATTCATCCTTTCCAACAGTTCCCAGAACAATCTACATCCCACAGGATGCTACTGATGACTTACCAGGAGGTCCAGATGAAGCAGACCTGCTGCGTGAACTCAGAAGGAAGCGACTGTGAACTGAGGTCCCACCTAGTCACTGCTTGTGAGCCTGTGGCATCATGTAATATTCCCCGTGCAAACCTTCATGAGTCTCTGTAGAGCTCTGGGTACCCTTAACATCTTGACACGCTATGTGTTACTTCCAAAGTTCATTTTCAACAATAGGACCAATGCAGAAACTCTAGATGATCAAGGGTCAAGGAAGGGGAAGGCTTCCGTCCTAAGAGTTCTAAGACAAATGACTACATTCCCCTCTCTTGACATCCAAGGGGTGACCTTGGCTGACAAAATCAGTGGCTGGGAAGCCTGGAACATTTTGGCCAAGTGTTCCTGGCCCTTTAATTTCACTCTAAAGAAAGAGCTGCCTAACAAATTGTTAGAGTTTATTTTGGGGGCTTTCCCTTAAAGACTTTCATTCTCTGATGGACTCAGCAAACTGAAGATGTTCATTAAATTAAAATTACTTTTTGACTTTGAACGACAAATGTGCTTCCTGGAGCAGTGTTGCTTGGACATAGAGTAGTGCACTGCATTGTTTTAAGAGAGACCAAACTGTTTCTTGGTGTATACAGACAAATGAAGCAGCATTAACCCTCCCAGCTTCAGGGAAGAAGAGTTTCTCCATGAATATGGCAGTGGCTTCACACTGTTTGGGAATATGTATCTACAAATCTTACTGAGATAAGTCTAGGTTTGCCCAAATTTTTGTACTTGTGAATCAAAGTTCTCTAAGATTTGCTGATTTGCACACTAGTGTGTAGTGTTTCTTTAATACTTGTTATATATCTACTGTGAATGTTTCTTTTTCTTTCTCCTTTAGTTCTTTGACGTGTGTGTGTGCACGTGCACGCACATACACGCACATGCATGCACACGTGTGTATGAGAAAACTACAGAAAAATTTCAACAAAACACTATTAAACCTAACCCAACATCATTATGAAAGACTCTATGTTATGATCAGTTGCAGCTTACACAAAGGGATGAAGGATGGCCTTGTGTATGCAAATCAATACATTTAATACAGTCCATCAATGGATTAAAGAGGAAAGAAAACATGACCTTCCCAGTTGGTAGAGAACATGCATTCAATCCGTTGCAGTAAGGAGCCACACCTTGGGTGTTGAAGGAGTCTCCCTTAACACATTAAAGGCTGCATGCAACAAGCCCACAGACACCATACTAAAGAGATAACTCTAAATATGAACTTTTAAGTTGCAGAATACAGCAAGGAGATTGGCATTCACCACTCATGGTCAAGAGTGTTGGAAGCCTCAGCCAGAGTAATTCTGTAAGAAAAGGAATGCGTGAGAGAGGCTCCAAATAGGAAATGAAGGGGTTAAATTGTCTTTATTTGCAGATGACATGATTTCATATGTCAAAAAAACCTATAAAGACTCCTCCAAAGTTGACAGAAATGATGAAGAATTTAATATGTTTTATGAAACAAGTTAGCACGAATAGTAACATCATTATGTAATGAGTATAAACTGAAAAGGAATCAAAATAGCTATCAAAGAAACTTATCTAGGAAAACTTTAATAAAGGGAGTGGAAAGGTTTCTGCAATGAGTAGCATGAAATATTGATGGAAGAAATTGGAAAGACAGGCTAGGTGCACTGATCAAAAAAGTTAATGTTAAACTGTCCGAGCAATCTAAGATCATCTCAGCTTCAGGGATAGCTCCACATAGACACTAATGGCATTCTTCACAGAACTAGGAAAAAAAACGAGAACTCACGTGGAAACAGCCTATGAGCCAGCAATCCCACCACTGGGCTCAGATGCAAAGAAAATGAAATCGCCCTATTGAGTGTCTGTACGTCTGTGTTTCCTGCAGCAGCATTCATAGCGGCCAAGACTTGGACCCAATGGAGATATATATCTATCGGGAAAATGAATGTGAGAATCCAGTGTGGATACGGTGGACACTGTGTTTAGTGAGATAGATTAGGCATGGGAAGATAACACTCACACACTTACTCTTTGGGGGGAGCTCAAAGTGTTACCCACATAGAGATCACTATATAGAGTACGCAGAGGTCACTAGAAGGCAGAGGGGGAGATAGTGAGAGGGCAATAATGGGCTTCCAAACAAATTAGAGGAGCAAAGTTGTTTGAATGAGACATAGTACAAGAGCAACATTACAGTATGTGACAACTTACTGTAGACTTAAAGTAGCTAAGGGGGACGAGTCTAAGGTTCCCAAAGCCTATAAAAGTGATAAAACAAGGGGAGATGAAAATGATAGTTACCCTAACTTGATCACGATGTTTATATGTGTTTAGCTATGATACTATATCCTATAAACAAGAAAAATATTTTGTCAGTTAGAAGTAAATTTTTTAAAAAGGCTAATAAATAATCTTCAAGTGTGTAGATTTCATAGTTTCAGAGCCTAGAGATAAATCAGAGAAGTTTCATGACAGGTTCAAGAAAATAAGATACACCATAAAACAGAATAAAAGAGTACAGTTGGTGAGGGCTCACTAAAGACAGTGCAAACTCACAAGCAGTTGGTTGCAGTTTTCCCTGAGACAGATACCAAAGGAGAAGACTGGATTGGACATCAGTCAGTCCCTGTAAACTGAATCAATCTTTTTCCTTCCTAAATGGTACACACACACATGTCAGCACTTGATCTGGTTCCATATTTCACTTAAATCAATCAATATTTATTCATCTCATTACAGCAGAGCTTAAAATATAACACACAGATAGTTAAGCATTAACTCAAACTCAGCTGCTCTGCTAGATAATGGAGTGTGCATGTTGTGCCTAAGAACTAAGGCTTATACTACGAAGCTCAATGGTGATGGTGCTCCAGTGTTGCTCATTCTATAGTTATGAACATGTGTACTTTAGCTGTGGAGACGGAATTCAATGCCTTATCCTTCGAAACAGGATGTATTGCCTACTAAGATGCTATACTGTTCCTTATATGTGTCCTTAACTGTACTTTAGCTGAGCCTTGAAAGCCTGGCTCATTTCACACAGGAGAACAGGTTATCAACGCCACAGATCTCATGGTCACAAGCCTGGGTATCATATCTTTATTTCAGAAGCAATTCTTTGTTTTAGGCTGTTGTCTGTCATTTATTGTGTTGATGGCTAAGATATCCCATAAACTTCTTTCCAGTTTTTTTTGGGGGGGTGTCTGGCAGAGAGCAAGGAAGGTAAAAACAATTCTATCACGTATCAATTTGATGTTGAACTTTAGCCTTCTCAGGGTAGAACTGTCTACTGGACTTGATCTACTGGCAGATGGCCTGTTTGTCTAAAACGTCACAATCACCAAGAACCACCCCTCTCCATCGTGATATCTGTAGTCACTCAATTGAAGACTGCTGGGGAAACTGGGGTTAATGGATAAGGGTCACTTTCTTTGATCATTTTTGTCGAAATTATAAATGACTCACGATGAAATGAAAGATGATGAAATATTAGTGTAGCAAACAGCTCGTTAAACTGCCAGGACAGAAATGAGGACCATATAGGACAGAGACAAGGACCGTATAGGACAGAGACGAGGACCGTATAGGACAGAGATGAGGACCGTATAGGACAGAGACGAGCGCTATATAGGACAGAACCAAGGACCATATAGGAGACTCACAAAAAAGCTTCAGCTTTGGCTTTGTTTTCAGCAGCTGCACCATATGTTTGATGCCCTAGTTCTCCCCACCAATCGGCTACTTCTTTGTTTAGACTTTTGTCATATTTTTAAATGAAAACTATCTTGGTATAATAAACCATGGGTCTTACTATGATATCTTCATCTGTAGAAGTTATTGAGTTTCTTTTGTAGATATTTCTTTTCTATTATTTAGCCACGTGTGCGTGTCTGGATGTGGACATGTACGTATGAGTTCAGGTGTTCTCAGAGGCATGCGCTCTTAGTACCTTGGAGGTGGAGTGGCAGGAGGTTGCTGGGTGCTGGGTATCAAAGTCTGGTCCTTCTGAAAGAGCAACATTTGCTCTTAACCACAGAGCCATCTCTCCAGCCCCAGGTTATCATGTTTCTACTATTACACCTTATTTCATGCTATGTCTCTAAATTCCGTATCTTCAAAAGTTTCATTTTGTAAAGAAATGATATTTCTAAGATTACCTGTTGTGCTGAAGAGTAATTGAAGTAGCTGGATGCTTCAAGGTCCAGAGTGGAGGGGTAGATCCCATAGCTTTCCTGGTGACATTGATTTTAATGAAGGAAATCAGGAAGTGATTACCTTACCCACTATTTTCCCTACAGGAAGAAGTATAGCTGTGTGTTCTGAGAAACCCAACAGTCCTTAGGGGAGGCCTGTGGTCTTGCTATCTATCCTATCAACAAAGGTGTTTTTTTTTTAAAACTGGGCACACATGCCTGGCACTCATTAGAGTTCAAAGCAACCTGAGCTACATTGTTAAGTTTTAGCCTTTCATAGGCTGTATAAGAAGGAGGAAGGAGAGAGAGAGAGAGAGAGAGAGAGAGAGAGAGAGAGAGAGA
>LOJH01011744.1:0-26200 GCA_001685095.1 Ellobius talpinus
CCTGGCTGTCCTGGAATTCACTCTGTAGACTAGGCTGGCCTCAAACTCAGAGATCAGCCTGCCTCTGCCTCCCTAGTGCTAGAATTAAGGGCATGTGCCATCATACATGACAGAAATTGGTTGTTTTATGGTATCAATAGTTTGTTCTTTAAAAATATATTGAGTCAGGTGGTGGAGGTTCATGCCTTCAATCTCAGCACTCAGGAGGCAGAGGCAGGCTGATCTCTGTGAGTTTGAGGCCAGCCTGGTCTACAAGAGCTAGTTCCAGGATGGGTTCCAGAGCTCCAGAGAAACCCTGTCTCAACACACACACACACACACACACACACACACATCAGTGCAGTAGCATATCATAAAACAAAACAAAAATATTCAATCTAATTCACAATTTATCCATCTTATTGTGAATAATATAACCACTTTCTTTCATAGCATATCTATAATGTATGCCCCTTAATTAGGTCAGAGAGCTTTTGGCTGTATAAATACCTTCCTAGGATCTTTTGTCAATTTTCAAATCTGTCTCATTTAAAGCTACAACATAACAACCACATTTAAACCATCCTATAAAGTCATTGTCATAGAACTCACCTAGTGAAATAAGTACCCTTTCTCTTTGCTTTATTGTAATGACCTGAGGACACTTTTACCAGACTCCTATAAGCAGCCAGGGAAGTACTGTGGCCAGAGATGGGATTAAAAAGTGATTTGAATGTCTAGAACATTTACTCATGAAAATTTTTAAGATGACATGAAATAATTGAAATGAGGAGGCATATGTAAATGTAAGACAACAAGCAATTCATGACGGTTTCCCATGATCACTTGAAACAAGACAGAAAAGAACCCAAAAGGTTTGATAGAATGGGCTCTCCAAAGGCGGGACAGACAGCCATTGCCCTGTTTTCTTTGGAAGCTATTTATCACTGTCAAACACACACAGTGGCTTCTCTTTTACCCCTGTTTAAACAAGAATATACTTTGCATCTTGACATTTCCCCAAAACAGAGAGTCTCCTTCATTACCAGGGCACACTTCAAGCTTCATGTCTGCTGTTGTAAAGGCAAGCTGAAGTTTTTGAGGGTGGCATTGTTGAGCAATGTTATTTCCTTGTAAAGACCCATTATCTGGCCTTTAAAATGTGCATCTTCCACAGCCTCTTCCTGTCTCAGTAAAAGCAGACAATTGTTTATTTTATATTATGTTCTTATTAAGCTCAGCTTTGGTCTATAAGTAGTCACTTCAGTTTTTATGTGTGTGATCTGGCTCACTGACTCTTAACCTATTACTATTCATGCATATCTTAAGATACATTAAGAAGTAGTTTAAATATGTGAGTCATAACAGAAATTAGGATGACTTTTTAAAGAGTATTTGTCTAATCCTCAACTTTGCATAGAAATTATTGTATAGTGATTGGCTGGCTTGTAATCTTTTAACTGAGAATAAAACAAGTTACTTTTATGTGAGGTAGGGAAATATGCAATAATCAGAGACTTTTGTCTGAGAATAATGGTGAGAAAATGCCTGATATATAATTATATATGTATATCACATTAAGTCTGTAAGTTCTTAAAATAATTCTTAAAATGATGAAAGATTCATGAAGTTGAAAAACCCTTTCTTTTTCTCATAAAGGAAACAAATTCTGAGTGTAGAAGCAGTAGAAAATAACCATAGCTACACAGTAGGGAAAAGTCCATTATAAATATAGTCTCATTCTGTATTTGAATCCCAGAAGCCTACAGCTTGGTGACACTTAGGAGGCACTTGAGTTCAGTGTTGGAAAACCAGGGCTCCTGGACCAAACATAACCGGTGGTGTTATCATGATAAATAAGATTTGGTTAAACTTCAGCCATGGCCACGTGTTAATAGGTCACCCATGACTGCCTTTATATGTCATGTATAGGTGAGTGGTTGTGCCAGAGACAAAATACCATACAAAGCCTTAGATATCTGCCATCTGCCTCTATACAGAAAACATTTGTTTACTCTTGTTCTACTTCCCAATATGGATTTGGGTATGCAAGAGAAGGCTCTCGAATGTACTGTGTTCTGGCTGAACTGCCTCACCAGGAGACTGCCTTCTAAATGGAAAGACAAGCTATAGCTATTAGTACAATTTTCAGTCTGAAAATTGATCAGTGCCATACAAGGTATAAGATACTTCAGGATCTCCATGGAGTCATAGGGAAGGCTCCACAGAGACGGGGGATTGAAACTTTTTGATGGACGGATAGGATTTAACTATGCCTATATGTGTGTAGAAAATTCCTGTTAAGTGGCACGTGGGTGGGAAAGACTGGGAAAACAGTGAATGTTCAAAGGCATCCAGGATCATTTGGAGGAGTAGGACGGTCTGGGAAAAAGTGGGTTGAAGATTTGGGATGATAGGGCCGAGAGGGATCTGAAGGCAGGTTGAAGCTTAAAAGGGGTTGGAATACAAATGAAGGCCTTGTGGAAGATTAAGGCAGGCACAAAGCCTGTGACGTTTTCCTTAAGATATGGAGCTGAATTCCTTTCCTTGGAGTATAGATTGCCCTTGATATCTTCCTTCTGAAGTACAGAGGAAAGGAAGTGACAGTGTGTGATTTTCAAGACTAACTCCTGAAAGACATTCTGGCTTCCTTCTGCTCTCTTGGACTGATTGTCTTGCCATAAGGCTGCTCAAGAAATCCATGCGTTGTTGAGAACCCAAGTCTTACTCTAGCGCTCATCAGGGAGCTGATGCCCACACTTATGCCACAACCACGTAGGCGAGCTATGCTGGAAGCAGATCTTTCATCTGGGCCTCCAGACAGCAATGGCTGTACCTGTAGTCACATAACGAACCTGAGACTGACCCACCAGTGAAGCTGCTTCTGAATTCTCAAACCTTAGAGATTCTGAATCAGTGTTTATTTTTTTTCTTTTTGAGGAATTCTTATGCAGCAAATGGCCAGAATAGTTATCATTTCTCTAGTGTTGCTTTGGGCAGAATTAATCTAGTCATTTTAATTAATTAATTCATGGACTATCATCATTAGGGTGTGCCCTGAACAATATACTGTAGGAGCTTTGTCCCCTGGTTTTGTGGAATGCTATAGTGTGTAAGTCGAACAAAGTAGAGTCTAGAAATGAGCAGATGGTCCCACAGGCAGCCAGGAGGAACTCACAGTAGGCCCTTTGTTTATTTTCTTACACAGTTCCTTACATGTTCATAATTTTATGACTCTCTTTCCTTTAGGGAGTTCTCTTGCTACAGGAACATGCTCAACTTGAGTGTGGGGTAGGCTAGGAATGGCAAGAGACAACGACCCCGGAGAAATTCTCAATAAACAAGGGGAAGAATTTCATCAGTAAATTTCCCAGTTTCCCATCCCAGAATAGGGCAAGTCTGAGGTGTGTTCCTTACAGTCCCTCAGGAGGGCCCTTGAGAAAGAGTCTGGGCTGTTCAGAGAGTCAATTGCTTCAGCTACACACTCTTTGTTGACTTATTTCACCTTCCTTTCTCAAAGAGCTTCTCAGAATCAGTTTCCTAGTCTGTGAATTGTGTCTAATTGCTTGTATTGGGTTCTGTTTCTGAGGGAATGCAAACTAGGAGAGGGATCCAGGTTTAGGTGAAAACATTTATTCTAAGAAGGCAAAAGAGGCAACATGGAAGGGAGACTTGACAAAGAAAGACACAACAGGTCTCTGTAAAGCCTACAGTGGAGAATCACTCTTGTCATTTTCAGGTGAAGCTGTCTTTTAAATGTTCACATCCAAGCTTAAAGTCTAAAATCCTTAGAGAGAAGTCACATGTCCAGGTTCTGACAACAGAAGTAACCATAGCAACTGGATGCCCAGGACTGAGCTTAATGCCCTAGAGTGTAGCCCCGGTCTCACCAAGGTTTCTCAAACCACACATGGAAACTGATACCAGGAGGCCGAGAAGTCCAGAAAACTCATGGCTCAGGAGTGACAGGGTCAGAACCCTACCAGGTCGGCTGTCTCCAGGCCAAAGTTGTGACTTGTCTTTCCTGAAAATCTATTTAAAATATTTACACGTAGCTATTTATTATGTGTGTGCATGCAAACATGTGCACTCATGGACGCACACGTGTCATGATGTGTGTATGGAGGTCAGAAGAAAATCGGTTGCAGTTGTGTGTGTGTGTGTGTGTGTGTGTGTGTGTGTGTTTCTCTACCATGCTAGTCTCAGGGACAGAACTCAGGCCATATAGTTTGGCAGCAAATGCCTTTACCTTCTCAGCTATCTCCCAGGCCCTCATGAAAATATAAATATACATTCATTATAAGCTCAAACAAAAAAGATTTGCTCCTTCAAGATCCTAACTCACAATTGGTCAAGGTGCAGAGAATAAGAAACTGTGGATTCCTCATTCCTAAATGGGACATATCTATCTCACCCTCTCTTCCAAGACTCAGGGATTATTGAGGAAGAGGAGAGAGGAAATATTATAACCAGAAGTGGTGGATGATTCTAAGGAAACTGTTTTCTGGACACAATGGGCTTGCTACAGCAGCCATGAGAGCATGCACAAGACCCAGTAAAGCTCAACTCAGAAAACATCCCAGCATGGAGATGGGAGATGGACAGGAAGTCTCACCTCCAGCTGCGGAGCTATTGGCAACTGAAAGCTTCTGGAAGAGGACAAGTCCATTTGGTAGCTTTACCATGCCCTGTGGATGCCTGCCACACACCATGGAATATATGCACAGCACAGACTGAACTTGATAGGACTCAGAAACAAAAATAAGGACATGATGTTGGGTAGGTAGGAAAGAGGGGATGGAGCTGGGAGGAATTGAGGGGAGGGAGCAAATATTATCAAAACACAAAGTATGAAATTCTCAAAGAATTATTAAAATTTTTAAAAAGGATTCACAAGCAGAAAAGAAATGATTGACAGGGAGTGATGTCACATAAGGACGGTTTCAAAACAAGTCTTATTTATTAGTTTAGTGGATCTTATGATCAGGTACTGCACTGGAGTTCAAAAAAGAGCTTATTATGACTTCTCCCTAGCTCAAGAGGAGAGACCACTCATAACAGGGCACGAGAGGGCATGATACAGTGTTATTTATAAGTAGGGAGTTCTAGAATGAATATACTTCTAGAAGAAACAGATATATATATATATATTGCATGCAGGCAATGTTTTTTAAATTCCAACTAAGTGGGTTACTTACTGTGTGTTACATGTGTGTGTGTGTGTGCGCGCATGTGTGTGTGCATGAGTGCGTATGTGCATGGTGGCCAGAGATCAATGTTAGGTGCCCTTATCCCGCAGCTTAAAGTTTCCCTTGGCTCCTTTATCAAAATGCATGGGCATCTGGAATTAAGAGATCAGATTTCTATTGAACTTCAGGGCACTGTGCTCCCCTGGGAGCCCTCTTACACACATTTATTGGTGCTTAGGGTGGGTCTCCAGTCTTTTTTACCAGAACCTTGTCTTAGGAATGAGGCAACTGTTAACTGGGGGATGCTTTTCAGGGTCTAAATGAAGAATGAGACTGGCACGACATAAGCAGAGAGTGACAGGCTGGTAGGATCAAAAAGGAATGTCAGGGCCCAGACTCTTGCTTCGTCTGCAGCTGGCTGCACCAAAGAATCAAGGCTGATGGTTTGTTGCTAGTCAGGTGTTGTATGGCCCATTACTCATCTAGGTGTCCTGTGACCCAGAGGTGACATAATTGTGGTGACACAGGTTCTTGTTGCCCATTCCAATGATGATTATCTTTTCCTAACTCTGTATCTCACCACATTCAGGCTTCTTATAGGTCCATAATGCATTATTTTGTTATCACCAATTTTTTGCACATCTTCACAGAATGGTTTTAGCTGATCACTAGTGGATATTTCTAAGCACTTTCATAGTTATGTATTAACTGTCCATTGTCCTTCTGTAGATTGTGACTCTGTTTTCCCCTATAGGACAGTGGTGCCAAGTTTTCATTTAAATTCTGTATTTAAGTAAAACAAGCAATTAGAAGGGAAATTCAACTTTCAAGTTAGGTCTGGTAGGAAAAAAAAACCTTGAAGCTGCATTTTGTCTAAGTTGAATGGGATGAAATGAGGTTTTTATATTTATTTTATTTTTTAAGGTGTATGGGTATTTTGCTTGCATGTATGTATGTGCCACATATACCTTGAATATGAGAAGAGGGCATTAGATCCTCTGGAACAGAAGTTACAGATGGTTGTGAGCCTCCAAGTGGGTGCTGGGAATCAAACCTGGGTCCTCTGGAGGAATAGCCAGTACTCTTAAGTACTGAAACATATTCATAGTTCCAAGATTTTTATTTTTAACCTAAACACCTTTATATTAAAATACTGCTTTGTAAAGAAGAAATTGCATGGAATGAGTTATATCAAGCCCCAGAAATGGTCTGATGTGTTGTTAACAGGAACAAACCTTTTGTAGTAAAGAAACACTGGGACTCAATTTTCATTTTCATATCTATTTATCTGATATTTTAATTTATTTTTGAACTTGCTATGCAGACTAAAATGGCTTTGAACTCGTAGAGCTCTTCCTGCTGAATCTTCCCCAGTGTGGGGATCTGGTCCAAGATCTTGTTGTTAACTGGACCTCAGTGTTGTCATCTCTAAAATGGGATAACGGTTCCTCTTATGAGGGTGTGCTATGACAGAGAGGATGTTTCTGCAAATGCTTAGCACACAGTGTGTAATCAA
Source organism: Ellobius talpinus (assembly GCA_001685095.1). NCBI lineage: Eukaryota > Metazoa > Chordata > Mammalia > Rodentia > Cricetidae > Ellobius > Ellobius talpinus. Next base: position 6,685 of record LOJH01011744.1, read on the forward strand.
TGATCAGCATCCACAAGCATTATCTCTTCACTCAGTGTTCTGGAAGGTTCTGGAGTTTGGACCATTTGGAAACATACATTATAAATATCTTAGATCACCTGACTTGTGGACAGTTTACCTTGAGTGCAAGGGAGGCTTGTCTATGCTCCTGGCATGTGTCATGGCATGTGTCTATGCCATGATCAACCAGAAGGACTATTGATGTATGCTCTGTGACTCTACTTTCAGTGTCTTTTTAATGTGTAGAAAGTCCCAGAGAGAGGCACAGATGGAAGTCCAGATGCTTTGCCACATTCCATCTCAGTACCACAGAACAGTGCTGGTTGTGAACCAACCTGTACAGAGCTAAGACAGAAACAAGGAAGCCTCAAATACAGCCATGGTCCTGTTGCTAATTGGCCCTAGCATTATAAATATGCAAGACAAGAACCACAAATGATGTGGGAAGCCCTTCTGTATATGTGCTGCTTTTATTCATTAATAAATAAAGAAGCTGCTTGAGCCTATGACAGGGCAGAATAGAACTAGCAGAAAAACTAAACTGAATGCTGGGAGAAAGAAGGTGGAGTTAGGGAGACACCATCTAGCTGCTGTAGGGGACAGATGCCAGAACCTTACTGGTAAGCCACAAGCCTCATGGTAAAATATAAAATAATAGAAGTGGGTTAATTTAAGATGTAAGAGCTAGCTAGAAATACACTTAAGCTATTGTTCAAGCAGTATTACAATTATTATAGTTTCTGTGTGACTATTTCAGGTCTGGGAAGCCGAGAATGAATGAGTGGCCTCCACAAAGAGGTTTTTCTTTTTACATTTCTGCGTGTCTACTGACACACTTGCTTCAGATTTTCTTTGTCACAGATATGAAGATCATGTGGGTAACTGATGTGGGAGGTTTGTTCTTGGAAGAGCCGTCACTGACCACATTATCTTTTGATCAAGTCTCCATGGCTATTGGAATGCGACCTTCTGAGCCCTGGCTGAAAAGGGTCAGTGCAAATGTGTATCAAATGCTCTTCTGATGAGCCCAAGTGGAAGGAATCCAGGTGTGCTTGCACATTCTACATCAACCTTTGATGCTCAAGCTCCTTGGAGAAGACACGGAAGCACTGAGACAAGGGTAATCACTAGGAAGGATATGTGGTAGGCACTGAATTATGACAATGATGATAATAATTTATACTTAAAATATCCAGGCCCATCATAGCTATGAAATTGATATGTTTAAAACCAAGGTGATCATTTAAAAACCAACTTTCATCCAATTATATATTATTTTCCAAGGGAGAGACTAAAATTCAAATGTGATTGCTGGAAGCCACCAGGAGCTTTATGATGAGAAGAGTTAATAAAGGAAAAGTTTAAGCTAGAAACTATCAAATGCACAGCAAATGTCTCCACGGTCACCTCTATCATGCCTGTTGCCTAGAGTCTGTCGCTAAGCTTTGACTACTTACTTATATTATGCATGTAAAATCCAGATGGAAATTTTATTGGTCTTCTTGTACAGACCTTTGGTTCTGGCTAATTAATCACAGTGTTCCTAGAAGTGAAATAGACAGTCTAAGAAGTTCATGTTCAGTCTAAAGAAAACCTTTCCAGTGTAAAGACAAAACTTACCTTAGATGGCAGCCACAGAGTCTGGTTGGTCTTGTCTGTGCTTCCTGACCTGCCAAGATGTGAGGAGCTCCAGTCCCATGCTCTTGCTGCCAGGGGCAACCTGCCAGATGAGTGATGGGGAGTACTAGTCTTTAAAATGAAGGGATGCTGTGATTTGGAGCAATACAAATGATCTTGTGCTTTTAAGTGCTTGAACACAAAATGAAAATTACCTTTCTTGAAATCTGAAAAATGGATTTTAAAAAAGCACAGAAGAAAGAAGCAGAATGGGACAAACAAGTTGTTCCTACTTTACATTTTAGGCACTGCTATGCCTTGGACCTTACATGTAGCCCAAAGTATGTGTGGTAAGGGCTGCTAGAAAGGCACTGCTTGGAGATGGGAGCCTTAGTAGACATGGCCTTAGGAGGATGGAGGGCTTTTGATGATCAATGTCTCCAAAGGGATGTAGGACCCCGTGGCTTGTTCTGTCACACGTGGGTGTGTGTGATTATTGCCTTTCCGAGTCCTACGTACAACAGGGGCAACTGATAATAGATTAGAATTGATAAACTAAAAGTTATTTTCTCTAAACTGATCATCTCACATTTGTTATTAGTAATAGAAAGTTAATGGACGTACAATGAATAGTAAACTTTCATATTATTATTTATGTGTGCTTATTTTTGTTGTTCAAGTGGTATATTTTTCTATCTGTAAATTTTTAAAACTTAGGTTAGAAAAGAATGCATTATAATTTCCTACCACTAATATGAATGAAAAGTTAATGTCTTTACACTCATAGTTAGGCTTCCAAATATAAACTGAAGTCATTAAGTGATGACCAGTCATTCGGGGCTGGACTGCTGGCTCAGTAGTTAAGAGCGCTGGTTGATCTTCTAGAGGACCCAGGTTCAAGTTCCAGAACTCACATGGTGCCTCATAATAATCTGTAATTATAACTCTAGGAGATCCAACACCTTCTTCTGGGCGCTTCAGGCACAAGACACACATGTGGTACACAGACATACATGCAGACAAAATACCTATCATTAAAAACAAATAGAATAAAACAAAACAACAACAGAAGGCTAATCATGAGCTATAGGTCTTGTTGGACTTACTGGACACTCACATTGTATAGAGAATAATTAGGAACTTAAATTTGTGATTTTGGGATTACCTTATGCTTTATTGGGTTTACCTTTCCCAGGAGGCATGCTAATCTATTCTGAATGGAAGCTTTGATGGCTTTCTATTCCATCTGTGTGAACCACTAGTGGAACTACACTTCCCAGCATCCCTTCCCCCATGTAGTTCTAGGTTTCAACTACTGAGACTGGCAAGGCAAAGGGAATTGGCTTCCTTCGTGGATTTATTCATGTGCGGTTTCGCATAGTGGGTAGGAGCAGAGACAAAGTCCTTAGCTGCCTTAGTTCTTATCTTCTCTTTCTCCATCCCTGAGGTGAGTCATCTGTGAGGTAAGGTCACTAGTTTCTTCTGAAGGCCACTGTGTTATCAAGGCTGAGATGGTGAAAACAGACTCAATTCCCTGCTGTTTCTGTGGGTTCCTTCATGTTCTCTGTAACAGTTCGAATATACAATGTCTCCAGTAGGCTCATGCATTTGAATCCTTAGTCCCAACCGATGGCATTATTTTGGGAAATCGTGGAACCTTTGGAATGTAGGGCCTAGCTGGCAGACATAGGCATTGGGGTGTATCTTGAAGGTTATTGCCTGGTCCTGCTTCTAGTCTTGTCTGATTCCTGGTTTGTCAAGATGTGTGGAGCTCCCCACATGTACTAACCACCAACAGCTCCACCATGACTATCCCACCCTGAGGCACTGTATCCTCGAAACTGTGGCAGCCCTTTTTCCTTTAAGTTGCTTCTGTCAGGTGTCTGCCACAACACCGAGGAAGCTAACTAATACATTCAACTTCTCTTCTAGATAGCCCACTCCATTGATTTCAGGGCTTCCAGTTCATGGTCAGATGCAGAAGCATGTATATATCCCCCAAATGAAAACCAATCAAACCCAGGCTTAGAGAAAGCATGTGTATGTTGGACTTACCCTATAAGTTACTCTTAGCTATGAATAAATTCTTTCTGTCTAACAAGTTGCCGGACCATCAATTCCCATAATGGACAGGGCTTCTGTAAGCCGTATACTTATTTGCCAGAATTAAGAAAAATGCAATGCCCCATGGAGATAATGTTTACCCAGGTAGGCATTTTCAGAATTTTCCACTAATTCCCATATTATCCAAGATCTAGTGTGTATGGTAAATATATGATTCCAGGCTACTTAGGGAACCTTGATGATGCAGAAGTCTAAATCAGGGAGATGGTATTTATCCCATTTGGCAATGCAGCCTTCACAGGGGACCTGAGGGAGGCAGACAGATTTATTCAAGTTCTCTCCTGTGCCAGGCCTTGGTTCAGTGCTCCTAATGCATTTAATATTCACAACAGGTATTATCACCATTTTATAGGCAAGGAAGCTCAATTTTTCTTAGGGTCTGTTCTACTAATATATTTTTTTGCCTTATTTTTTTATGAAGAATCTGTCACTGTAAAAATACTACCCTGGAGACAAATTTTCTAAGAGCAATAAATACCAGAAACACAGCCAAATAACTTCAGCACCCTGTTGAGATTGGAACAGGACAATATTGACTTATTTTCACTTAAATTTGTGACTTGGAAAAACCCCCAACAGGGCTGAATTTCTTGTTCTTCACTCTCTGAGGCCAGTGGCAGCAAACTCTTTACATAGCCATGAACTTTGCTGCAAACAATAGTTGCCTAAATGTACTTGAGATAAATGGGTTGCTTGATTCTACAGCTGTATACTTATTTGCCAGAATTCAGAAGAGGGCAATGCTCCTTGGAGATAATGTTTACCCAGGTTGAACATTTAAATATTAAGCATAGCTGGTCATGGATCAGGCTTGCAGGCTGACCATCTGGTCAACCATTTCTTTGTGTTCAGTTGACCTCATGTCCCTTGCTACTCCAGACTGGCATTCAAATGCCATATCCCAAATACATTTTGAAAGAACACATTTGAATGCAATTACTAAACCTGTTTTAGAAGTCCAGAAGCCCTGTCCATTATAGTAATTGATGGTCCAGAAACTTGTTAGACAGAAAGAATTTAATCATAACTAAAAGTAATTTATAGGGTAAGTCCAACATACACATGCTTTCTCTAAGCCTTAGTTTGATTGGTTTTCATTTTGGGGATGTGTATTTGATGTTTGAAGCAATTTTGCCCAGTACTGCTTTCATTTGAGGCTGAGAGTTCTTATACCTGTACGTAGAAAGTGGGGGAGGGGCAAGAGAAATTTGGTGCTGGTGGTGACTGCTGAACTTCCAGGACTATTAAAATACACTGCTTAACATTGAGCACGTTTGATTAAGATTTCTCCTTTGGAATGGTACTGGTCAATTTCTGAAGAGAGAAACTCTCCCAGCTACCTCTTCCTTCTTAAAGATTATTTCTTCTCAGGCAGCTGTTAGTGGTCAGTCCACTCCTACCTTTATAAACAATGTTCTGGCATCTTCTCTCTGGAAACTCTGTGGTTCTTCTTCAGCTCTTCCTGGTCTTGGGAGCCTTATAGCATAGACACATAGAGGTTGCAAATTTTGGGGGGAGTTAATGCACCAGACAGTAGCCCCTGATGGACAGCTGTGTGGCATATTCTATGCAAACTCTGCTTCTTCAGTGAGATCAAGTCCTCATTGGAGGAATGTGCTCAGCTCATCTGTATTCCTTTTGATGACTCCTCTTCAAATCAAGACAGTGCCTTCATCTCTGTTTCTCTCAGGCCTGTTTTTGAGTACCAACCTTTAGGAGTTACCTATATTGTGCCAGTTGAACGAGGAGACTTTGGGTGGTGGTTCCATCTGTAGAAGGGGCAAGCCAAGGGCTGAGGAGAACTGGGCTCCCTGAACTAGTGTCCAAAGAGACAAGGGAAGAGCTAACTGGGTCAGTGATCATCAGGGGATGGATCAAGAAGTGCAGGGTTTTGATAATTGGGAGCCAAAGCTTAAGCTAACAGGCCCAGCTGGGGGAGCAGTTAGGAAATTCTTTTTTCCACCTACTTGCTGAAACACTTACTCTCTTCTGCCTGTCCACCCACTTGTTATGAGCTGGTGACCATTAATGTCTGGTTATCCTTCCACTCAAACTCCCAAGAGATATTGTCATGGCATCTCCTCAGTGACTTTCCAGCGACTGATAGTCATTGCCCCAAGATGTTCTTAGGGATCTCCTATATTGTCTGACCTGAATCTGAGCTGTTTTCTCTGCATGATCCTCCCCCATCCTCTTCTCCAAAGTAGTCTTTTCCCTTTTCAACATGATTTTCTGGGGTCAAAGCCAGCTTTGCTCTTCTGAGCTGTCTGCTGCCCTCCATGTTCACTCCTCACTCAAGCTCATTCTTGGATGAGGCTTCTCCCTACTGCCTGCTTCCTACCCACACTTCCTCTCATTTTAGCATCCCAACAGTTTGGTGATGCCTTCTGCTCTTCCTTCTCGCTCATCTTTTCTGTATTTGGCAACCAGAGTTGTCTGAAGATGATGAATCTGGCCACAGTTTCCATCCCACAAGCCTTTGATAGTCACCCATTGCCTACAAAGACAAACTTGAGTGTTTTGGTTTGGCACTCAGACTTTCACGTCACTTGTCACGTAACTTGCTGCCTTTTCTACCCTACATGTACCTTATCACTTCTCATGTGCACTTTAGAAGTATATCCCGAGCAATGTTAAATATGTTACTAGTTTTTCTGCAAAGCATTGCTGAAAAACATTCATCTTCAATTGATAGCTATTGACTTTTAAAAATTGTCACGCATGTATACGGTGTATTTCTTTCATAGCCATTCCCCACTCCTTCCCTCCAGCTCTTTCTAATCCCCAACATATCTCCCTCTTTACATCATGTCTATTTTTCATAACTCAGTAACTCCAGTTAGGGAAGCCCATAGGTACATGTGTGTCATCCACTGGGGCACAAGCAACCTGCCAACTCTCCCTCCCAAAGAAAAGCGACTTCCTCCTTTAGCAGTCACCACGTGCTTAGCGAGTGGAAGAAAATCAAGAGTGTCTCTCCTCTCTGTGCTGGAATTTTTGGCTCCACTGGTTTTGTGGGGGTCTTAGACGGATCACAACAGCTACTGTGAGTAACTGTGCGTAATAGGCATACCATGGCTACAGGCCAGTCTTTCCCGGCACTCCTTCCCATCCTTTTCTGCAACGCTTTCTGAGCCTCGGGGTGGGGGTTGACATAGATGTCCCATGTTTAGCTGAATGCTTACAGTGGCTTATTCTCAACGTTTTAGTGATCTGTTCATTAAGTGTTACCCTCTGCAATAAGAAGCTTTTCTGATCAAGGCTGAGAACAGCACAAGCCTATAAATGTGAACATAAATGGTTAGAAGAGAGTTGACAATATGACAATTTTAGCAATGTGAATAGGGCTTCTGGCTTCCCTGCCCATGTTTTGACTATGTTCATGGTACCACACCTGAACTGAGAGGCCCACATACACAAGCTTTTACAGTAAGAAATTAGGAGATACCATTTGTTCTGCCCAGCTCTCTTTATTAAAAGTGTGTACTTGTATATTCTAGATTCCGAGAAGTCCCCAAATGAGGAAGTCAGTTTTTATTATTTAACTCAGTGCTACCAAGCTTACTCGACTGTGGCTTCTCTTTCTCCCTGTTACAGAGCAATAGCTAGCATTGATCGTAGAAAGAACTGATGAGAGTGCCCGTCAAAATTCAAAAGTATGTCAAATTTTGGGGCTGGAATTGTTTTTTTCTTCATGGACACTTTTGTAAGGTGTTCTCATCTTCAGTAAGTTTCATCCAGGCTAAATTTATCTCAAATCCCGCACCCTTCAGTTATTGCTCACATGCTGCGCTAACCCTATGGTTTCCGCACCACCTGTCAGAGTCCTGGTCTCTCCATGAGAGGCATGTTTCTTCCCCATCTTGCAGCATAAATACACGCATATTCCACTTCACGATCTTTGATGATGATGACCTTCTTAAATAAATTATACTTACCATCTGGGGTAAAAACATCAAATGAGCGATGAATGCAGAAAGCTCTCACTACGGTGGAAAGGAGGAACACTGTGGAACCAATGCTTGGCAAACACCAGGGGCGTATTTGTCTGGTCAGATCTGCTTTGCTCCCCCTGGGGCACTTACCAGGTGGAAACCTCAGCAACCTGCAACACTCCCTCTGCCTGTTTCCTTACGGGGCCATTCTGAGAATTAAATCCACAAGCCTCTGGAAGGAATTTAAGCGTGGCACCTGGCATCTAGTAAATCTCAAAGCCACAGGACTCACAAAGATGGCAGGAGGGATGACCGAGGGGTGGTAATGAATGACATGGACTTAACGGTCCCCAGATGCCAGGCTCGGAGTAAGTGAATTACAAGTATAATTTAATTTTGTCCTCCTGATAGTAGGATGAGGTATGTGTTATTACTCTCATTTCACACACGATGAAACCTTAGCTCTCGCTATACCCTCTGGTCCACTTAACTGCCACCGCACACTGTCAATCAAGGCAGCAAAAAATATTTATTAGTTATTACTTTTGTTTTCAAAGATTGCAAGTGATACTTGATTGAATAGGAAAGGATCCTGGACACCAGGGGACTGCTGGAGCAGACATTGTTGCTGATGCTACAGTGTTGGCCATCCTTCCTGTGACATAGGGGCTGAATTAGCCTGCTCACTCCAGTTTGTTTTTTTAAACCTGTGCTTGGGAGTGTGGATAAAATGGGATAGCCTATGTGACACTCTTAGTATCTGCTGTCCTAGCATCTCCTGTCACCATCTCCTCCTGGGCAGCTGCATGCCAGAGGATGCACAGCCTCACAAGGAAAACTGCCACCTTGTGGTTATGCAAATTAGGAGCATCCCATAGAAGCTGTTAGTTAATCTTGTCACTAGGGGGAGGGAAAGAATAAATCCAATTCTGAAGTTGAACCTAAATGTCCTATTAAAATAACCTCTCTTTCTTTAAGTCCTGGGTTTGATAACAGAAGATTCCTGGGAAATTGGGCCCCTAAGAGTCCAGGAGCAGGTGCAATCACAGATTGACTAGTGTGGATTCAAAGCCCAGTGTACTGAGTCCTCTCCAACTGACCACAAAACCCACTGAAACTATGCCCCGCCATAGCTCCTATCTGCCTGTCTTCCCTGTACCCTGTTCAGCACCTAGCCTCTGCAGCGCTCAAGGGCATCCTCATTGCTCTTGTTACTGCCAGCCATTGATCCCAGAGTGTACCTCCAGGAAACTGCTGGTCTTCAGTCTAGGTTGGAATCCTAAAAAGTTGATTTTATTATTGTTGAAGGAATGCCCAGCAATGGGATAGATAAACTTGCCAGAAAGAGTGAAGACAGTCAGGCAAAATGTAATTTCCTTCCTTCGTGCCCTTTTATCTGGATCAACACTAGGAGATGGCACCCTATGTTTTCCTTTTTCAGGTAATCTGATACAGAAAACTCCTCACAGGAGAGCCCAGTGGTTTGTGTTCCTGTTAATTCTGGCTGCAATCAAGCTGACAACCAAGATTAGCCACCACAAGCGGGAAAGCTTTGTTTTGACTCTTGCTTGGGATGCTTCAATCTATGATTGTTGCCTTCAGGCCAATGGTTGTATCAGGAGCTACCCACCTCACAGCATCTGGGAAGTAAAGAGTGAATGGAAGGGTCCAGCATCCCCATATTCCATCAAGGGCATGACCCCCACTGACAACTTCCTCCTATTAGACTCTATCTCTTAAAGGTTCCATCACTTCCCAATAGTGCTCCAGGCCAGTACCAAGCCTTTGGGGGACTCTTATGCAAGTCTTGGCAAATGATGCTGTAAGAGTCACATCAGAAGAAGCCAGGCCTATATTTGTCAGTATCTAAACAAGTATCTAAACAAATAACTTAAAGCTGGGCTCTGATGGGCCATGAGCTCAGATGGGGATGCACCAGCACCAGCAACATTTATTATAGACCAGGAAGACAAGGGACTGGCCAGGTAATCAACAGAGGGGGATCTCAGCAGGAGGGCCTCTTGGCTGTGTGGTCTTTGGGACCAAGGAAACTTCAGTTAGAGCCCTTCTGTGGGTGAAGTTTGCAGGCTCAAGGTCAGAAGTTACAGAGACATCCTGTTTGAGCAAGCATCCAGTTCTCAGCCATGGGGGAGGCCCTGCTACTCCCTTGACCTGGAGACCTCTTGGACCCGGCTTTGCTCAAGGGTATACTCTCTGCAGGTGTTGCTTCTGCAAGACCTAATCCATTTTGATATCACACCAAGTATCTCATTTCTCTCTCGATTCATCATTATCATGGTTATTGAGTCTATACAGTTGTAACTAATCTATCACTTAACTACCAAACTTACTTCTTCCTTTTCCAGCTAGACATGATTCCATAGCCCTTTTTTTGTGTATGTGTTAGATATGGCCACGGGGCAAAATCCTAGTAAAGAAGTGTGAGATGGTGTGATCCTTGCTGCTTTGGGGTCTGATACTTATGTACTGCCTATTCCTCCACACTCTTCCATTTCTGCAGCAACCATGGGTGCCCTGCTTTGAGGGTGTGTCTTGGCTTCCCAGTTATAAGGAGGGCCTTGGTGCCCCTCCTGGCACTGTCATCTTGAGTAATCCTTATGTCCTTGTACATAACTGACATGTTTTATTTCTACCTTTTATTGTGCCTTTGCTTATTATATTTTAGTGGATCCCACATGTTATTTAATCACATGTGTAGAGTCAGCCATACTTAAAATTCTAAGTCACATTTTGGGGGGTGCAGGTGGTGGATGCATGCAGGAGAACCCATGGTGTCTATGGTTCATAGAAATCTCTGCCTAGGCTTTGAACAGCAGGGAAGCCCAAGTGTTTTCACAATGGTTGTGGGAGAAAGAAGAGTAAGAGGAGGGAGCCAAGATAGGTGAGAAGCTATCTGGGAAGCAGAGGGTGTGAATGCACACATGTGCACTGTGTGAATATCTTTGTGCATGTGTGCCACAGAGTGTGGGTACAGACAGAGTACATGTTACTGTCTCCTCTGAGCCCTGAGGACAGGGACAGGCAGTAAGTGGAAAAGGCACCCGAGAGCCAGCAAGCTTCATTCTTGTGGCTTGTAGAATGGAGACAAAGAAGCATGAAAGGAAAGAGAGCAGTGCGGGACGTGGAAGCAAAAACCCTTACCTGGAAGAACATGGGAAACCTGGGATGTGAACTGTGTGCTCCTCTCCAGAAGACAACCAGACCAGGAGAAGCTGAATGCACTGGGTCAGACAGTACAGATTGACCAGCGCGAGGTCCAGGTAGGTCAGACAGGTAAAGCCCCCCTAAATCTTTTTTCTTTCACGAGAAAAGCCCACATGCCACTACTCCTGATGCTCATCGTGGGCCATGGCTATTCTGCTTAGCATGCGGGCTAGGGGGTACAAGAATCAATTTGTTGACAATGGTGACTAAAGAAATTTCAGGTATCATTTCAGTGTAATCTATACCCTGGCAAAATCACAAACAGATTGCTTTAGTTTCCAAATGATAGTCCACATGGTACAGAAAAGGAGAATTCAAATAGAATATCCTCTTGTTCCATGACGAGAAGACCAGCAACATGCCAGTTTATGAAAAACAGATACGCTGAAATCAAACACCCGTGTGGCCAGCCTTTCTCTCCCTCAGTTAGAGTTCTGGAATTTTTTTTCCAGAGCTAGCTGATATTTAAAATGCAGTTAATGAATATAATTTTCAAATATTGGTTTTCTTTCTTCTAAACTGCCGTTTTGTTTGCCGTTAGCTCTAAGATCTCAGTACATCTCCTTCCAACTGCAAATGAGATGCAGGTTTGCAGTGTGGTCCAAGCTTCCTTCCTCCTCTGTTTCCTACCTCAACCTACGTTTGCTGAGGGAGAGAGAGGACGGTAGGTTCATGGTTCAGACTTATACAATATTTTGATAGAAGCTATAGTTAAGAATCGAGGAGATAGTATTTATTTTCTTTGTATCATTTTATCACCTGTAAGTCTAGTCTAAACATTGCTGGCAGCTCAGAACAGGTGCAGACACCTATGCAGTACATAGTGGAAAACAAGTATGAATAATAGTAAAAAAATGTTGAAGCCAGGCATATAGATGTGCTTTATTTAAATGCTCTTCCCTGTCTAAAATGCCAATGACTTTAAAAATTATTCATTTTACTATCTTGTGTACGTGTGTGTGTTGAGACATTTGTGCATGCACCTTCAGAAGCTGAAAGAGGTCACAGGATCCCACAGAACTGGAGGTACAGGCAATTGTGCATTGTCCAGCATGGTATTGAGGAACTGAACTCAGGGTCTCTGCAAGAGCAGCAAGTGTTCTTAACTACTGAGTCATTTCTCCCGACTGCTAGTAACTTTTTGGATCAAATCATTTGGAGTCACTTTGAAAGGCAGATGGAATTTGCCTTATGGTGGCCTAGCTGATGACTTTATGATGTTTTGAAAGCCACATGATTTCAGCATGAGCTCCCTCAATGCTCACATTGGGGCAGAAGTGTCAGCCTCTGCTTCATTGTCAGGCAACAATATCCATCTATAGTTCCCAGCCAGGCTTGTGACCATGCAATTGTCATGCATAAGCAAAACATTGTGTCAGGGGATGTTTTCCAACATGCAAGTATTCTAAGCAAGTCTAAGGCAGTCTGGGCAAAGGTAATGGGTTTGATAAATTAGGGGTGTTAAATGCATTGCTGATTTATGATATTTTCTACTTACCATGGGCATAGCCTTAGTATTTGATGAGGTAATATGTACTGTTCAACATTCTGGACTTATCCCAGTGACTACTTCATCATTCTGGATTCTCAGAGCTACTCATAGTAACTCTGGGTTCCCTCCCTCTCTCTGCCTCCCATGAACCTGGCTCAAATTCTCACCTCTCATCCTGTATTTAGACTTTCTCCTCCCCACTTCATGTACCGATGGGCACTGCATGCTGGAGCAGCCAGCACTGTGGTTTCTTGCTGTCTATAAGCAGCATGCAACTTCTAGGTATCTGGCTAGATTTCTCCAGATACCTTTAACCTCTTAAATTGATTTAATCATTATTTCCTGAGGGACTTTAATGTTCTGATGCCTCAGGCCTTTATTTGTCCAATTCCTGAGTCTGGAAAAGTCCTTTCTTCCCCATAGCCTTCCTTTCTCCCCTGTCTAAGCCCTCACACGTGTCAATAGCTGTTTACTGCTTTACCCAGTCTTCCCTGAGCTCGTAAGTGGAGGAGGCCACTCATGCACCCCCCCACTTCTCCTGTGCATTGTTTTTCAGTGTGTCCTATTTAGTTTCATGCTGCTGTGTGCCCCAGCTAGGTGATAATTGGGCTCTCAGTTCCATTCCTGAAGATGGAGAATGTACCAGAGATGAAGAAAGTCTTTTTATGTTTTTCACTCCGTCTCTGGTTCCCTCCTTGTAGGTATGTCCACCTGTTAGTAAAGGGGAGGGTGCAGAGTAAACTCGAGCTCCAGAGGGGACCAAGGCCACCAAAGATCCAGGGCCTCAGAATTTTCAACATAAGCTTGGGTTCATGTGTCCCTAAGTCTCTTCTTTGTGTTGTCGTTGCTGCTGCCGGGGAATTCTGACGGTGGATTTCTGCCATTTGAGGGGTGGCCCCACAGATGTCTAATTAGGCTTGTACACCTCTCCCTTTTTGGAATTGCCATGCCTACCTAATATGAGGAAGACGTGGAGTCTTAGGTTACTTTGCACCTTGCCTGAGCAGACCTCCCCTGTCATAGATCTGAGCATGTCTTGGTTTTCTTATAGTTACAGGCAAATTGTTTGGTGACTCTAATGAAAATCATACAAAGAATGAGACAATTTTTAGTTTGCCATAAAGACATTAGTTGGTTTAAACTATATTTTAAAAATTGCCTCTTTGAATTGTTTTTTACTTAACATTTTTAGGTATTTTGTTTATTCCGTGTGTGTGTGTGTGTGTGTGTGTGTGTGTGTGTGTGTGTGTGTACCATGGCATGTGAGTGGAGATGTAGGAGTCAATTCTCTCCTACCATGTGGTCCTGGGAATCACATACAGGTCTTCAGGCTTGTTAGCAGTTCCTTTACTCAGTGAAATGGTGCTCTACTTTAAAAATACTGACTTCTTTTTTCCACAATTTAACTTATTTATTTTTTAAAGAATCATTAGGCTTATCCACCAGTTGATGTAGTTTTTGTAAACCGTCAGCAGCAAAACAACCTGAATAAAAAACCCCAACAACCTGACTTCTCACTGGAAATATTCAACATGTATAAAAGTAGGTGATGAAGCTTCCTCCGTATTATTTCCCTCACGTGTTATTGAAAATACTTTCTTTTCTCCCGTAATCCATTCTGATCACACTTTCTCTTTTCTCTCTTCTCTCTGCTCCCCCGCACCTCATCCCTTCCTCCACTCTCATTTGGATCACCTCTTCCCTTCCTCCACTCTCATTTGGATCTACCCCCCTTTCCATCTTTCATTATAAAATAAACAGGCCTCTAAGGGATAATAATAAATTAAAATAAAACAATAAGATAAAAGAAAAACTAACACATCAGAATAGGACAAAACAAATAAACAGAAGCAAAGACTCCAAGAAAAGGTAAAAGAAACATAGAGATGAGACCTACTTATTTTCATACTAAGGAATCATATAAAAATACTAAACTGGAAGCCATAATACATATGCAAAGGACCCATAGAGTAAAAAGAGAGAGAGAAAAGATAAAAATGAAAAAATAAGGTAGAATAAAAAAAGGTCCTAACAGGACTTTATGAGACAAGGAACCTCCAAAAATGCTGTTGGAAGCTCCATATTCTTACAAGTAAGCTTTGGGTAGTCCTTTGTGGATCATGCTTAATCAGCCTCAGACGGCTTTAATTTTATGCCATGTCTTGACACGTTCCTCTAATGGATGAGAAAGTATAATAACCACAGGGTCATTTGTTATTTAAATACATTAATAGATTGTTCCTTTTCTGATGGTGCATTCTAGACAAATGTTCTATCACTGAGCTACATCCTCAGTCCCATAAATTTGTTAGGTGGTACGTTCTACAATGACGACACCCTCACAGCCAGTGAACCTGTAGGAATCGAAGTCTTACCCGTGCAAGTCTCTCAGTTCCCAGCTGATCAGTTGATTAATCAAGTACCTGAGGATTGGGGTCATTGGCTTTGTGGTTATAATGGACACCTGTGGAAAGTGGCCTCCTCTCATGCTGAGTTCTTATACTTAGATAACTTTGAGCAGATAATTTTATTTTTAATAGGTGAGTTTTAAAGGCCAGGCCTCTTCAATTCTTGGATATTCTCCTAACACAAAACAGCTGCTAAGTGAACCAACATGGCATCAGCTTGACAAAGGTCCTTAAATATTATTACATAAATACCATTTCCAGTATAAATACCATTTTGAACTTAGCCAAGTTGTTGTGTCTCTAAGTCCAATGCTCTTATTAGATAGGTGAGGTGTGTAACGGTACTTATTTCTTAGAGTTTTTGTGGTTTAAACGGAATAGAAAAATAGAAAGCATTGTTGGTACTTAGTATATGGTCAATAAATATTATCTATATTCAATTTTTCTGTGGAGTTTTAATTTTCTCCTCCCCCTGCTAAGTCCTTGCACAGCTCCTCAGGATTGGGCCTGTGTGAATGAAGAAAGCACATGCATACATAGAAAAGCTGGAACTAGGTGGAGAAACTGCAGTACCCTGAAAGTTCAGCATGTCTAATATGGAGTTGAATAGAGAGGTGGGGTTATTTAATGAAGCTGCACAAAAAGTTTGACCTGTTGTATATAGCTAAACAAGGAGGCAGGGTTTATAGTACACAATTGGATCAAGGAGACAGGCTTAGCCAATCTAGGTAAGAGGAGTCTCTAGGAGAGCAGTCTTCAGGTCATAAACATCTGGAAAAAAAACTACGGTGGGCATTTTGGGCACATATTATCCTCATTGACACCCAGACTCCCAAGGAAGGCTTTGCCATCCCTCTAAACCTCATCCTACTAGGAGTGGGTGGACGGATGGGCGGGGAAGGCTTTGCCATTGTCTCATGAGTCTGAGGCTAGGCTCATGTCAAATGGATACACATATACTCAGGATTTCACTCAGTCGGGGCTTCCTCTGTTCTCCAACAGAGCTCCCACTGAAATGTGGTCTTGTCAAACTCCCTCAAGCCCCAAAGATAATACTCTCAAGACTCTCCTCTCTACTACCCCAAGCCTTGCTTTGACTGTTGTGTTGTGGTTCAGTGATGAGCAAAGCTAGTTTTCACACAATTACCTTCAAGCAAAAGTCCTTTACCAGAGCACTGTACTCCCTCCCAAAGACACGGCACATCTTTGTGCATGTGGGAGAGGATAGCTTTTCAGAAACCTTGCTCAAGCCCACAGCACAGTGGAAGGGGCAGGAGACTTCAGGCCCATTTTCAAGATTCTGACTGTGACTGTTTAGGTTTACTTATATTCAGCCCTTGGGATAGTTTATCCAGAAGCTGTTAAGAAGATTTAGTTGTCACACCGGGGTGTAAAAATACAACAGAAGCGTGGCACTTTCATTTCCCATAAATCCTTGTAGGGGAAGTGAAATTGAAGGACCACATGTCCGCATGTCCAAGATTTTCCAGGCTCTAACCAAGGACAGTCTTCCCCCACACATTTAATCATGAAATGCTTGAACTGCCAGTGGCCCATCAGTTAATTATTGACATGAAGATATGGGGAAAATATATCCTTAAATCCTGGCAATGATTTTGTGAACTTATGTTTATAGTCATTGGTAATAAACGTGAGGGAGATTATGGAGCTGAGGACCCAACAGGAGCCACTACGCAGAGACCAAGCAGATTCACAAAGTAATCCTGAGCTCAGCCAGAGTTTTGAAGACAGATATCAGGTGCAATAACCCCACGTGATAAATATTACAACACATTAGTGAAGCAGCACAATGATTATCAATCATCTTTCCATCCATCATGTGGCGGCAGGTCAACAAGAGTATCTTGGCGTCAGGCTACCCATTGTCTCAGGTTTCCTTCATCTGCCTCCCATCCAGGAACAAGGGATGACCCAGGGCATCGTCTTCTCATGGTTATTGCAGATGTGTGAGAAGGTTGAGCAGAAACATATGTTGCCTCTGAGGACTTGGGCTCTGAGTTGGTGCGCTGTCACTTCTGCCCACATCTCACTGGCCAGCAAGTTTCATAGAGAGGAGCCCAACACCACTTGGGTGAGGAAGTCAAATTCATTGACAGTAATCCAAGGCAAATGTTGAAAGGGAGCAAGAGCAAATGGAAAACATTCTTCCTCCACACAGGAGGGAGAGGTTACAGCTTGCCTTCTTAACATCTGGGCTGGCTTCACACATCCCAGCTCAGCGACCCATGACTAAGCTTACTCATTAGAAGCTCCCATTCAAATGGTCTTGTTTCTTTTTTTTAAAAAGGAAAAAAACTCACTTTATTTTTTTTCAATTTAAAAAGTTAAACTCTGATGACATTATTTTCTTTCCCCCCTCCTCCCCTCAGTTTCTCTCACATCCCTTTACTCTGCTCCCTCTCAAATTCATGACTCTTTTTCTTTAACCATTATTGTTTCAAATGTACATATGTGCAGAAACACAACCTGTTCGGTGTACTTAGTGTTGCTTGTATGCGTATGGTTTCAGGGTTGACTACTTTGTATTGGGTAACCAGTTAGGGGCTCATCTTTGGGGAAGATGAATTCTCCCTCTCCCAGAATCCCTTAGTAGCCTATAGCTCTTGGTGTAGGGATAAGCTCCACGAGGTTTTCCTCTTTCATGTCAGTGTGTTCATTGGTGTTGCCATTGTTTGTGTTTTGTTTAAGCAGTGTCATTGTTGAGGTCTCCTGGGGGTAGCTTCCCTGCCATTTCTAGGAGACACAATCTTGAAGCAGACTTAAATTCCTCAGGAAATTGATGGTTCTGTATACCTCTTCAAGTCCCAAAGTAGAAAGAATAAGCTAGCCAAGTATCTTTTCTGCATATAGATTTGCTATATTTTTGTTGACTATATATGGCACTTTGAGAATTTTCCAGAGTGAGAATTTGGGTTTTGCCATGTACCTGAACATTAGAGCCAGACAATGAAAGGAAGCTATTGTTGGACTGCTTAGAGCAGTGGTTCTCAACCTTCCTGATGCTGCGACCCTTTAATACAGTTCTTCATGTTGTGGTGACCCCCAACCATAAAATTATTTTAGTTGCTACTTCATAACTGTAAATTTGCTATTGTTATGGATCATAATGTAAATATCTGCAGGATATCTGATATGTGATCCCTGTGAAAGGCTCTTTCAACCCACAAAGAGGTTGAGACCCACATGTTGGGAGCTACTGGTTTAGAGCTTCAGGGCAACCATGGTTTGCATTTGAATAGCTCATGAGAATCAAAACTTGAGCATTGTCTTTACAGGTGTGCAAGGAACACCAAATGAGAATCCAAATGTCAGGGACTTGAAGATAGTTTGTGCTTGTGTGTGCATATGTGTGTGTGTGCGTGCACGTGTGCACATGTGTGTAGACCAGAGAACAATGTTAAGTGTGTTTTGTCTCTCCTTGGCCTAGACCTTACTGATAAGGCTTGACTGGCTGGGTCTTGAGCACCAATCTCCACATATCCTCCTCCCTAGGACTGGAATAAAGACTCTCTGTGTTTGCTTTTGGTCTGGAACTTACTTCTAAAGGAGGGGGGAGGGGAGAAAGGGAGAGAGGGAAAAAGAAATTCTTCCTCTTTTTTTGTCTTTTTGGAAGCAACATTTGAATACATTGTAATACTTTGGGAATAGATATTAATGATATTGGGTCTTGATTATAAATGGATTGACTTTTTAATCTGTTGAACTATAAATTATTTAGCAATTACATCCTGTAATACTTTGATAAAGGAAGAGGTTTTACTTAGTCACCAACCTTCTGTTGCCAGCCATCAACCAACTGTTACCCTAACTGCAGCTGTGGACACAATTCATGACCCCAAGACTTAAGAGTAGGGTAGCAGTATTATGATTATGAGGTATTGTTAATCCCATTGGGTGAGAATAAGACCACTATCACAATTTCTTAGCCAAAGTTGAAGCAACTTTTATTAAATACTGGCCAGGATTACAGACACTGGACAGGTCCATACCATGAATTCCCAGAGTATGATGCTGAGTTACATTAGTCAGGGACTTACAAAGATAAAAAAACCCACAAGGCTATGCACTTCCCACCCTCATCCAAACCAGGGGTAAGCATATGTATATCCTGATTTACTTCCTGCCTGTGGACCTCTGGCTGACATGTGATCAAACACACATCCTGCACAGTTGGTGCAACCAAGCTTGTTTACAGAAGCAAAAACACATGATTTGCTGTCTTATAGGAACAGCCTCCACCATTTCACAAAGTTATCTGCTCTTGGGTAAGTGGAGCTCACAGTTTAGAGGCATTTTTGTTTTATAGATCTCTTAAGCACCGTAGTTTAAATTAAGAGCATAACCTTAGCCACCACAGTGTGTTTATCAGCTTTCTGACACTGTGACCAAATACTGAAGAAAATGTAATCAGGGCAAAAGTTTATGGCTCGTGGTTTCAGAGTCACTGTTAATTTGGGCTTGGGGAGCAGAGTATACCATGGCTGGAGCACGTGGTGAATAAAGTTGTTCCTATTGCGATGTAACATGAGGGGCTGGCTGGCTTGTTGGGGTTTTCGTCCCTCCTGGTACCCTACATCCGACAAGCCCCAAAGAACATCACACAGAGATCTCTACAAGTTATAAAGCTGATTAGCCCATTGGGTCAGGCTACTTATTAACTCTTGTAGCTTATATTAACCCATTATTCTGATCTA
>LOJH01011745.1:0-10419 GCA_001685095.1 Ellobius talpinus
GATTTCCCTCTGTATGCTGTGATTACCATTAATGAATAAAGAAACTGCTTTGGGACTGTTGATAGGGCAAAACTTAGGTAGGTGGGGGAAACTAAATGGAATGCTGGGAGGAAGAAAGCAAAGTGGGAGAGAGACACCATGGGGCTGCCAGAGTCAGACATGCTAAATCTTTGCCGGAAATCCACTGCCAGGTAGCGATATACAGATTAAAAGAAATGGGTTAAATTAATATGTAAGAGTTAGCCAATAAGAAGCTAGAGCTAATGGACCAAGCAGTGTTTTAATTAATATAGTTTCTGGGTGGTTATTTAGTTCTGGGCAGCCGGGATAAACAAGCAGCTTCCTCTTACAGATTCCAGCCTACTTGCAAAAGCAATGGCTGGGATGGGCCAGGAAGTTGTAGTACATAGGCCAACAGCCTCAAGTTGTCCTCCAATATCAGAAAAGTTGATATAACTAGACATGAGGAGAGCCCTGACTGCACTTATACTGTGGAGGTGTCTCCAGACTTGCACACCTTTCATTGCCTGATATCAGTAAGCTCCTATTCAGCTAACACTACCATTATACATAATTAATAGTTCTGACGAGAAAGATACAATAACAATGATGAATAACCAGAAGTCCTCTTATGAAATATTCTTCATGACATTGCTGCCTTTCTTTTCCAGGAGCTTAGCCTGGACTATACTCCTTTGGATCTTCAGAATAGGTTTGCAATTAACCTGCTAGTTCTTCTGCTTCCTCTTCATAAAGAAGACTGTGTCTGAAGCTAGAGCTGATCTCCTGCCCATTAACACAAATACTGACACATACTAAGTAATCTGCACACATTTGCTACAAGTACAGATGAACAAGTTGAAATATAACTAGTCAAATGTCAGAAATTGGTGCATCGACCTCTACCTGGTAGGTCCAACCCCATAAGCTGTAGGAACTACCTGGAACTAGCTCTCAATTTTAGGCTTTTAAAACTGTAAAAATATTCTTTTTGTTCCCTCCTGATATGGAGTAAATGCAAAATTCTTTTTAAAGCTTGAAGGTATTATGGAAAGTACTATTTTGCTTATCCATGTAAGAAATTACATGGAACACCAAATTAAGCTGACACATAAAATAACAGTGATTTAGAAAACATTACTTGCTATATAACTCTTATAAAAAGTATAATATTCAGAAATATTATTGAAAGACATTATAATCACTATTTGATTTTCAATACTGGCACATAACCAGGAGATAGTTCAGGAAGCAGAAATAATATTTGCTATTTACTTTGTCAAAACATAATATTTTGTCTCTAATTGCATGGTCAATATTTACTCGGTGATTATACAGCTTTTCACATGATCGCCTGAACCCAATAAAGTAAGGAAAGGCAGTTATAGTGATTTTCCCAGAGGGTGAGCTGGACAAAGATAAACTAAGTGATCTCCCTTACTGGTTTATTTAACTCTGAAGTCATTCATACTTCAAAGATGTATGAAGCATGGGGAGCAAAATCTTTCATTTGTGAACTTCAAACTTCTAAATCAATCCATGGGAAAGGCTTTTTTTTATCCTAAAGTTTCTACCTGCCTATCCTTCCAAAACATAGGTCAAGATTCTTCAAGACTAAAAATAAAGCTGTCAATTAAACTCATCAGATAACAGGGTTGAAGTCAGAGAACAAAGTGCTTGAATCTGCAAATCCAAAATCCCAGAATTCTAAAAGGGTATATGTACTTCTAGCTCTGAAAACCCGTCTCATAGATCATGGACAAGGATGCTTTAAGATCTTGTGTTCATTTGCTAGCTTTGCCTTATAGCAACACGCTTGTAAACTTACTGGGGTTGTTAACAGATGTCAAGCTATTTACTTTGAGAAAGCCATTGGCTCAACTGGAAGCACTTCAAGAATTCTAGAACTAAAATGACCAAAATCTAGATTAATAAAACTGAAAGAACTTCATAATTGAGGATGAGAGCACAGACAAGAAGAAACAAGAGATGTAAAGTTTCTATGTATGTGAGAACGGCCTTTGCACACAGTTCATGTAAGTTGCTATGTATATGAAAACAGCCTTTCCACACAGTACGAGCAAGAAATAAAAGCTTTAATTGCTAGGGCTTTAACTGGGAATATGGCTGCTATCTCCATACTCAAGATATTTACATATTTCATTATTGGCCTGGGTGTTTCTATTTATGACACAGGCAGGGAAAATCAAGTAAATACTGGCTGTAAATACAGCATCATGGAATATATTATGGCATTTTTATTGCTGAAATAAGAGCAAATAACCTGCATAACACTTATGGCTAATAATAGAATTTCCTACATATAAAGAAGAGCAAATTAGTACTGGTCTCAGCACTAAGTTTCAATGACACATACTAAATACATGTACTTAAAGCAATGAAAGCATTTCTACACTGGTCTCTTAGCACAATAAATAGATGAATATAAAAATTAAAGGTGCATGTCAGGCAGGTACCACCTGAGTTCCTGTAGTCTCTTTTATTATCACTCTACTCCCCACAGGAAATATGGCCACTTCTGTGAATAAGTGCACATATGGGTAGGGAGAGAAAAAGAGACAGTAAGCTGTGCAGCTGGGTTTGTATACTGAGCATAATGAGAGGAAGGCAAAAAGAAAACTGCAGTGATTTGTAAAGGTTTCATTTTACTGGACTGCTGAAAAGGCTCAGAGGGTAATGGTGCTTGCCATGAAACTTGATGTCCTGAGTGCTAGCCCCTGGATCCACAAAGAGAGAATCTACTCCTACAAGTCATCCTCTGACCTCCAGACTGGTGCCATAGCATGTGTGCATGCATGCATGTGTGTAAACACACAGACACACACACACACACATGCAAACACACACACCATAGAAAGAGAAAGTAAGCAAATAAATGTAAAAATAAAATTTAAAGAGTTCTGTTGTTAAAATCTTTTGCATGGTGAAGTTTGATTATCAAGTAAATTAATTAGAGAACATGTTCCATAACATGCCACTAACCAATACTGTGTAGCAATATTTATTACTTTTTATTACTCAATCCATTCATTTAACAAAATCTTACACAGCACTGACTGTAGGCGTGGTGTTAAGTAAGAATTTGAAATTGTAATAAGTTTGTCACCTGGACTTTTAGAGAAGAAAATGCAAACTGTTAATCATTATCCTTCAATTGTAGATGTATTAAAGACCAAGGTATGTAGTATTCCTGGCACCCATTTTGAGAACAGTTAAAGACACAGTTTAATCTTGATTTTGTGAAGGCATTTCTCCCCAGAGCTAACATTCCGTGGATACAGACATGGAGGTTCCTAGAATTCTGACTGGACCAGTGCTAGAGTTGAGAAAGAAGAAATAGATGTTCAAAGCCACCAAAGATAGTTCTCAGGATTGATATCAATGTGCTTTTTAAAAAAATTCAAATATTTTGAATTATTGAATTATCTATTTGCTTTAGACAACAGGCAACCAAAATGAGGTGTGATTTGAAGGCCTCCTTAACAGAAAATGTCACCTGCCCAGCTTTGATCTACCTAAAACATGAAGCTCTGCTACAGGAGATTTATTGTGTTGGGAGAGAAATCATATTCTCCTTTTGCTGGCCTTTTGGCATTTCAATTGTGATACTTCTGGTATATGGCTTTATGACTTTTTTCTTTTCTAGAATAGAACATATTTTGCCTCATTTCCTATAACCTCAACAAGGACAGAGGCAAGCACAGAAATGGCAGTCAACAAATAATTACATAGTGAATGAATAAATATACCATCTCTAGCCACAGAGCAGTGATCTGCCTGTAGATTCCCTGGACAATATGAAGACTGTTTAGCTCGGCACAGTCTTGTCCTAATGAACAGCTGTGAAGATACCTGCTAACATCAAACACCCTTGGAAAGAGACATGTGAGCAGTTTGGGCTTATAGACAAATTTGTCACGAAAGCCCTAGAGGATGACAACATAACACATGAAAATATTGCCTTTTCCTAGGAAGTTGAGGCTAGGCATTCTCAACCATTTGTTTCAACTATAAAGCAACCAGCACACAACTCACTATGAACATTTATGATCCCCTGGAAGTTTATCCACCAAATGCACCCCTGATCACTAAATCATTCCACTTGTGAAGTGAGGTAATTTGTTCAGATTGCCTTAGAGTTACTTATCCAAAAACTGAGAAAGAAGTGGCCAGAAAAATCTAAACGATAATATACATCTCCTGGCTTAGTAAAAAATAAGACAGTCGATTAAAAGGGAACATTTCTCTCTAAATCCTAGATACAACTTAAAATAATTCAGTATTTAACTAATTTGACAAAATAAAACAAATGAGTGACCATGAGGTGCTGTAGAGAGCGATGAAGACTCTCCATCCCAGATTAAACAACGCCGAAGAACTATCTTTGTGTGAGTGTAGATTAAAGCCAACGTTTGAGGGGACAGTGAGAGACAATGACTCTCAGAAACATTGAAATGATTTGACAGTAATTGTCAAAAATAGAAGTAAGTCTCAGCTCAATATTTCACCATGTATCTTCTAAGGATATTCATGATGTTTTAAAAAGATTAAAGAAAAATAAGTATTAATATTTATTAAGAAGTAAAAATAGTTACAAAGTTGATAAAGACTTAAAATAAAATATGTATCTCTGGCTTCTTACATTACAGGGAACAAATTTGAGTTCTTCATGATAAATTGTAATGCTGACCACGCTTTTTCTAAATAATGTTAAACTATGCCCTGGTTTATCAATTTTAGACAACATCCATTAATTGCTTTTATTAAAAATTAGTGTTTTCTCTACCCCTTTACAATATTTCACTTCCAAAATGATCCCAAGACAGCTATTTCAAAGTTTTTCATTAAATCAATCATTAATATTCATTGCAGAGCATAAGCCAGATGTACTAGTTATCATTGCTTTGTTGTATAGTATACTTTCTAAGCTACAAAATTACCTCATTTTTCATTAGGTTTTCAGGGTAGCTAGCTGTCTCCAAATGCTCCAATGTATCTTCTCAAGGCCTCTGAGCTTCATTGTCCATGAGCCTTTATTAGGACCTGAGTTTGGACCACTGGTGCCCATGTGAAAAGGTCAGGCATGTCCTGGGCCTGACATCCACCTGCAACATCAGCAATGAAATAATGTTCCTAGAACAACTTGGGAAGTTAAATATTGCAACTGTTGCAGGCAGATCAAAGATGGTCTCTCAGATGTTGGAGATTCCGGCCAAACTCCAGGTTCCATGAAAGACCCTGTCTAAAGGGCATAAGACAGATAATGACAGAGCAGGCTACCCCAGATCCTCCTGAGCCTCCTCAAGCAGGCACCACAGGGACACATGCACATATACTATACACACAACATATGCACAGAAAAACAAACTGTGACTATGACAATAATCCGGAACACTCCTTCGACTAAAAACTCCATACAAGTTCTTCAGAACCTCTGTCTCTTTTCCTGTATTTGTCCTCAGGTCATTTCAATGGGACTTCCTTTACCACCACTGCAATAAATCATGGTCTAATCCAATACTGTTTCCTGTCAACTTTAAAATAATCTTAATCTTAATAGACAATCAACTGGACTCTCAGCTTCTTTCCTTTGTCCTTTCTCAAGTGGAATGTTGGTCCCTGTTGTTATCTTGACAGGACCTGGAGTCACCTAGGAGATGAGCCTTGCAGAAGACCCGGGAGTGATTATTTAGATTATCTTATCCTCTGACCACATCTATGGGGGACTAGGTTTCTTAGGTTAAGTGAGGTAGGAGGACTCACCCCAAAAGAGGTCTTTACCAAAGCCTGGTCCCAGACTGTATAAGATTAAGGAAGCTAGCTGTATGAGGGCATCCATTGCTCTCTGACTCTTGAGTATAGATGCAATGTGACAGACTCAAGTTCCTACTGCCATGATGTCTCTGTCACTAACTGTGAGAAAAAATAAATCCTTTCTCCTTTAAATTGTTTCTTGTATTGTACTCTATTGGAGCAACCAGAAACATGAGTAACATAGGGGCTGAGTCTCATCTGCTGATACCTCTGGCCATGATATCTAGTCCCACATCGTCAACTGCCTCTTCGATACCTACACCATAAACTGAAACGAACATCTTAAGTTTGCAATGTCTAAACTGAAATCTGGTTTTCTGGATCACACCTGTCCCCTCTATGGGGTTTTATCCACTCAGTGAATGGCAACAACGTCCACCCAAATCCACAGGTGCCAAACCTGGAAATCATCCTTGACTCTACACTTTCCATTGCACTGAACAGCTAATGAATTAGCAAACCTTGCTTATTCTATGCACAAAAATGCCCTATGTTTGTTTCCAATAGAAGCTACCATTTCTCTTTTCATTACTTCCACAGCCTCCTAACTTTCGCAGACTCTCTTGGCTTCGGATAGAATTGTCCAGTGGCAGGTAACAGCAGGCTGGAGCACAGGGCTCCATTTCTCACTGGAGAGCCTCTGCTTCTTCTGGCTCCACACCCTCCTGTTATCCACTCAGTCCTTGTGTATGTAAAAAACTGCCAGTGTAGTCAGCCCCTCGGCTCCTTCAACAATTGCACTATCATCTCCCCATGTGGAACTGCCAATGTTCAAGAGTCTAATAAGCCCCAGAGTCCAAGTGAGGCCTGAACTAAAGGCATCTTGATTGTCTTAGGGTCTTTTCTTCGCTACGATGTACACAAAAAAGGAAGATCAGTTCTTACAACACACAGGGAATGCAATAAATATATTAGCATAAGAAAGCATTCTTCTCAGAAGTAACAGGATGTTGTGCTGCTCAAAACATAAGTATGATGAATTTTAGAATGAGAAAAAGCTTATCTGAATCTTTTAAGGTTCTACAGGAGATCTGAAGTAACTAAGATAAAGTCATCAGAATAAAAATTTGAGGAACAAATTTTAAAATAAATAAATAAAAACATGCAAAAGGTCCAAATGATCTCAGTTTAAAGAAATTGCTTTCTGGAGGTCATTTTATTCCATTAATTTTGGTACTGGCTTCAAGTTATTTTTTAAAGTTTATTTTATCTATTAAATGCATCATTACTTTTATGACCCTTGCAATCAATCTCCCTCTTCCCCTTCTAAACAAGAAAAACAAATGAGATAGACATGAGCATTTATATTGATGATCTTTAAGAATATGTGGGAGATGGCTTCAGGAAAAGGAATTAGAGGTAGCTTTACAATAAAATCTACATTCAGAATTTAAATGAGTAAAGATTCAGGAGACTATTTCTCAGCTGAGAAAATGCTCCATCCAAAGTAAGATGGACCTGGATCAAGACTAGTATAAAGAAAAAAAAAGATGAGTAACTAAGTTCTCCTTAAAGAGCCAAGAAAACTCTTTTCTAAAGAAGAAACTGTGATCATGGAATTTTCTATCTCTTCAACGTAAAGACATTTTAAAGTTCTAAACCAAATAATTCAATCCAAGCCTTTCTGTTCCTGCTTTACATCCTGGTTTCATTGCACAACTCAAGTTTTCAGTTTTTTTTTAATTTGTTTGCTGCTTATTTTCTCTTTTGTATGCTGTTATATTTGTTGCCAATATTTGAGAATCAAACAGTTTCTCTTAAAAATGTGGAGTCTGACATAGACCAGTCAGTTCCACCCAAACCATGGAAGCCACTAGATCAGTAGTTCACAATCTGTGGTCTGTGACCCCTTGGTTGTCAAATGACCTTTTCACAAAGGTCAAATATCAGACATCCTGCATATCAGATATTTATATTATGATTCATAATAGTAGCAAAATTATAGTTACAGACTAGCAACTAATTTTATAGCTGGGGTCAGTACAACATGAGGAGCTGTATTAGAGGATCCCAGCATTAGGAAGGTTGAGAACAACTGCATTAGATGCTCCACATCCTCTCCCAGCCTCTCACTAGCTCCCTTGGCCTGACCCATGAAGAGTTACCAGTGATGCATACTACAGGAAAATAACCCTTCACTTTCTGCCGTTTATTGAATAGTCTTATAATTGAAATGCAGAATGACCTGTCCTTTCATTTTACACTAAGATAAGGCCTAATATGAGATCTTTAGGTGGTAAACACAATAGCTGGTGATAGCTTCTTGTCTAGGATCCAGGACAGTAGCAGGAACTTTCAATTTTACCTCTTCCTCCCAAATGCAAGGCCTCCTCTGAATACCTTGGCCCACAGGGGCCAGGTGAGGGCAGAACTCCTCCAAGGCCAAGAGTAACAGCAATGGGAGGCTTTCTGCACAACCCACAGGAATGCCCTGGCTTCCTGAGGAAACTCGGAGTCTGCTGGAACGAAACAACTCTTTCTGCAGGACACAACCCTGGTAGAGTTAAGAGAATTCTTTTTATCAGTAGGATAGATTTCATCCAGATGTCAAATCAGGGATCAAAACATACTAATTCTATATGGCACAAAGAAGCTGCCTTCTAGAAAGACCATGTGTTCTAGTTCTTTTCACAAATTCCTGCTTGGATACTGTGAAACATTTGTTGACCCAGTATTCATTAGTAAAAACCCTTGACATTTGACACAAATCTTCCTCAAAGATGAAGACTAATATTCATAACAAACACATTTATTTTTGCATTAATTGGTAGGTAGTTGACTTTAAAAATTGGCTCCAAACCCACATAGAAACTGAATTTTGCAATGGCTTAATGATGTTAATGCATATAATTTACAATCCTCACAAAAGCTTTTGTCTCTTGTGGTCCCATTCTTACCTCCCTCAGTTCTGCCGTTTTATAATGATAAGCATTATAAAAACGCCCAGGCAGCTAAAGAGACATTTCCTGGATCCATATTTGGGCGTGTGAAGGAAAAAATGCTGCCAATTAAAAATGCAGTAGAGCCCACTATTGTTGATTTATGGCTGTGGAGGACATAACTTTTCCTCATTTTGGTTATTCAATTTGGATAACAACCCGGTTGCTGTGTGAAATAACTTGATTTTCCCCTTTGATGTGCAATTCTTCTAACACCATCATTTGGCATACTGACTGATGATTGGATAAATTCACTTGACTTTTCCTATGAATCATTTAAATTACTCTTTTGTATAAGGATTTAAATTTGGTTTGGAGAAGCCATTAGAGGATTATTTTAAACACTTTTTTGTTTGTTATGTTTTAGGTTTGGTCTCACTTTCTTACCAGGCTCTTCCTCTCTCGTTTGTTTTTAATTGCCCTTCCCCTTTCACTCTATTGAACAAAATCCCACCTACTATTTTCATTAAGTTTTCTAATGCTGTGAAGAGACACCATGATCACAACAACTCATAAAAAATATTTAACTGAGGGGGCTCACCAGTTTTAGAGGTTCAGTCCATTAATATCATGGCGATTAGCATGGTGGCATGCAGGTTAGAGCTGAGAGTCCTACAGGCAAGTTGACTGAAACACTGGATGGTACCCTGAGCATAGGAATCCTCAAAGGCATTTCCCACAGTGGCACACTTCCTTCAATAAGGCCATACCCACTCCAACAAAGTCACACCTTCTAATAGTGCCATTCCCTATGATATTATGGGGGCCAAGTACATTCAAACCACCACACCTACCACCTGAAGAGGCAGAGGGTAAGAAAAAGCAAATAGTTAGAAAGAGACTGCCCACTCTTCCTGCAACCCAAGCAATAGTCCTATAAGGCCACCTCCCTCCATCAGTCATCTATGTTTTGAGCTATTTGGGCTAAGTATGATCAGGACTATCTCATACATTTTATAAAAATCACATTATCAGTAACCCCCAAGCCAAAACATCCATTCTCTTTCAGCTAAAACAATGTCCCCAAATCTATCCAAGATCTATGCAGGGAAGCTAGGGCCACAAAATAGTACACTGGATGAAGAAAAGAGCAAAGATTGTCCTCAGGCAGATGTGGAGACGTACAGGGCCAGACACTTCGTGGATATGTGACTGCTGTATTAGTAATTTTCTTTTTTCATTATTCTTGTCTTTTGTACTAGTACATATTAGTTATACAAAATGGTTTTAATTTGACACTTTCCTATATTTGTAGAAAGTATTTTGGTCGTATTTCCCCATTATGTTCTTTCTCTCATCTCCCACTGTTTCTGCTGGTCCCTTTCCTCTTTCCTACAAGACCGCCTTCAATCTTCATGTCTTTTCTTATATGAAATCCAGTGCATCTTGAGTTGTTTACATCTATGTGGGTGAGGGATTCCTTCCAAGAGCATGGGTGATTGAATAAAAGTAGCAGTGGCCACACTACTGTTGCTTCAAAGTGAGAAATCTAATAAGTGTAAAACACAATTTCAAAGAGCTATTTTAAAACAAAAGAATAAAAAAGTCCTCAGTAATGCTTTTATTTTGTTTTATTTTATTTGGTTTTGCAAGATAGGGTTTCTCTGTAGCTTTCGAGCCTGTCCTGGAACTAGCTCTTGTAGAC